>SNQJ01S0009231.1:147674-164725 GCA_010110895.2 Picea sitchensis | reverse complement strand
TATATATACCTATATATATACTTAGTATATATGTCAATATATATACTTAGTATATATACTAGGTATATATGTCGCGATATATACAAGTATATATACCGATATATATACTTAGTATATATGAGTATATATATCAGTATATAATAGGTATATATGTCAGTGTGTATATATATGAGTTGCAGAGGTCATAGTTCCAGGACGTAGATCCACAAGTCATAGTTCCTAGGCCCTCTACGCCCTCCAGAACTACACCCTCTGGAACTATGGCCTGTGGAATTGTGACCTGTGGAACTACGCCCTCTGGAACCATGACCTATGGAACTACACCCTCTAGAACTACACCCTTTGGAACTATGACCTGTGGAACTATGCCCTCTAGAGCTACGCCTTTGGAACTATGACCTCTGGAACTACGCCCTTTGGAACTATGACCTCTGAAACTATGACCTCTAGAACTATGACCTCTGGAACCCCCTCAACATAGAAGGGAGCCACTGACTTGATCATCCATCTTATTCCAAAGTTGGTTTCTAAAGAACATAACAAAAGCCTACTGAGGGAGGCGACTATGGCGGAGGTGGAAGCGTCGGTGAAAGAGATGTTGCAGGGGAAAGCCTCGGGGCCATATGGCTTCACTTTGGACTTCTTCCAAGCCTGTTGGAACATTATTGGAAAATACTTATGGGAAGCGATGGAATAAGCCAGGACCTCTCAAACAGTCTTGAGAGCCTTCAATGCCACCTTCCTAGCTTTGATCCCAAAGGAAAATGAAGCAAATACAACAGACAAGTATAGACCTATTTCATTATGCAATGTTCTTTACAAAATTATTTCTAAAATCATTGCTAAAATATTGAATCCTATCCTCTAGGAAATTATTTCCCCTGAACAAAGGGGTTTCGTAGAAGGTAGACAAATTCTAGATGGTATTGTAATTTCTCATGAAACCATTCATTCCTTGCAATCTGAGAAAAAACCTAGGATGCTCCTAATGCTAGACATGTCAAAAGCCTATGAAAAAATAATTTGGGACTTCCTAAGAGCCATTATGGGGGCCTTTGGCTTTGAACCCTCCTGGACCCAATGCATCTTGAACCTTACTTCCTCAGCTTTCTTTTTAATTCTAGTCAACGAATCCCCCTCTTCCACCTTTAACGCTTCATGGGGATTAAGGAAAGGAGATCCCATGTCCCCATACCTCTTCATTATTCTCACAGAAGGTTTGGGAAGATTCCTAAAACAAACCCATAGAGAAGGTCACCTGAAAGGGCTAGTAATTTCCCCTTAGATTGAACCTTTGACCTATCCTCAGTTTGTCAATGACAATATCCTCCTAGGAAAACCCACAGTGTAGGAAGCCAAATCCATCAAGAAAGCTCTGGATTTTTTTCTTATTGCCTCTGGAATGAAACTAAACTTAGCTAAATCCCACATCTTCTTCTTTAACACCCCGAACATCATTCAACAAAGAATTACCATAATTTTAGGCTTCCAAAGATCCTCTCTACCCTCACGCTACCTAGGGTATCCCTTCATTGACAAAGATATAAGAAATATGGGATGGCAAGAGATGTTAACTAAATTGGAAAACATTCTTAGTTGTTGGACCCATAGATTCCTCTCTTTGTCGGGAAGACTTCTGCTCATTAAATCAAATTTTAATGGCTATGACGGTCTATTTGTTGTCAATTTTGGGAACAACTGAGTACATCTTTCAGAAAATTCACTCAATCCAGAGAAAATTCCTACGGGGAGGAACAAAAAGAGAAAACAAATGGGCTCTAGTCGGCTGGGAAAAAATGTGCGAACCAAAGTCTCGAGGAGGTTTAGGGTTAAAAGACCCCCAAAGGCTAAGCCAGGCCCAGGCGACTAAAATTGACTGGAGATGGATCAAAATTTCAAAAGTGCTCTGGGCTAGGATTTGGTATGGGAAATATGCCAAATATATCTCCCCTCAAGATTGGATTCATTTGGAGGGAGACAGATCAAGATCGATGATATAGAATTATGCTTGGAAAAACAAAGCGATGATAAAAAAATCAGATTTTTTGGGAGCTACATGATGCCCATTTGGCCCTTTTCTGGGAGGACGTGTGGGAGAAATGTTCGACTCTGAGCTCAGACAAACAACTATAGAAAATCAAATATAAGATTATAGGGGATGGCAGGATGAAAGTTGCACAATATTGGGAGGAACACCCACACCCTGTCATTGGTAGAACAAAATCCTAGATCCTTCCAACTGAATGGCCTATAGAATGGAATGATCCACCTATTTAGGTCATGGAGGATATTGTAAAAGACTACCCACCACCCAATAGGCAGGGCTAGGACATCCTTATATGGGGGGAAAAGGGGGACGGGAACTTCCACATCAAGTCTGAAGCCTACCAAGAAGCCATGGGTTTGGGGAACGAGCCCAAAAGACCAGTCTGCTCTAAGGTATGGAACTCCCAATTATGGCCCAAAGTGGCCACCTTTATATGGCTAGAAATCAACATAAAAGCGCTAACTTGGGACATGATCATAAGGAGAGGGTTCACATGCCCATCAATCTATCTACTATGCAATCAAGTGGAAGAAACCCTAAACCACCTCCTCAATTCATACTCGTTAGCTTCGTAATTATGGGACTTAGGGGCCACAATATTCAAAATATCAGAATGGAACATACAAGACATCATAAAGACATTAAAATACTAGGGAATAGATCCTTACCATAATTAAATTATGAACCGTACTTGGATGATTTTCCCAAGATACCTACTTTGGAATATATGGAAAACTAGAAACAGATGGATCTTCTGAAACCAACCACCATCCCTAGAACTTCCTTGGTAAGGGGTCCTGAAAAACATATGAGAGACCATAGCCCAGGCCCCTTAACAGGAAGAAGACCTAACAATGACATGGAATGAGAAATATCTATTAGCCATATGGAGCCCAGGCAAAGGTAAGTCAGTGCTCCCACTAGCAAAACCCCAGGAACCGCATCAGCTGCATGGAGAGACATGGGATCCCCCCTCAGGGATTCCTGAAATTGAATTTTGATGGGGCATCCAAGGGAAACCCAGGGTTAGGAGGGGCCATAGGATTCTTTAGGGATGCCAAGGGAGAAATCGTCAACCTATACACTGTCATATTGGGGCATACCGCCAACAATAGAGCAAAATTGACAGGATTACAGGTAGGTTTGCAATGGGCGAAGGTCAGGGGGTATTCTACGCTCATAACTAAAGGAGAATCCAAACTTTTTGTCTCAGCTCTAAGAAAAATCATAAGTGGTGCCTCTCTAGATAAAGTCTAAAAAATTGGAGATTATTTGTTGGACTTGCAGAGGTGGCATTGACCATCTGTGGCATGTTAGCAATAATCCTAAGCCATGATAGGAGATGGGAAAATGCATCCACTAACTACCTTACTAATGTGGCAGTGGGCCAGGCCCAAAGTGCATCCCAATGGAAATGACACGGCATGGGGACATGAGATCTACATGATAACCTTACACGTCTCAACCACCATGAAAGCCAACTACATGACAGGACAGGTGGAGAGGGGCGAGCACCACAAGGGCTATCAGAGGCCCAAGTGTTACCATGATTCCAATGAATAGCCTTGAAGGTTGGACACAGGTTGTTTTGGAAACAAGTGGAGTTGTCCGGTCAACCACCAGTCATCATGGGAACATAAAGGAGGACATAATGAAGAAGCGGAAAAATGATCAAAATTTGATCGAGCTTCAGATTAATGGGGGAAGGACAAAAATGTTGTACCCAACCACACCAAAAACAATAATGAGTAGGTCAGATCAGCCCAGACCTTGAAGGATCTAGATCAATCATTGAAATAATGGGCAAAAGTGGGGCAAGTACAGGATTAATTCCAAGCGAGACAACAACCATGGCTATAAGAGACAAAAGCTCATTGATCCCCAGGCTATCAAAATTTGTTTCACAAGTCATTTTGATTTACAAAGTAGGATTCATCATTCCTATTAGAAGAGGCTCTCTGATAGAAAGAGAGTGGGCGGATCTATTTCCTCGTGACTAGAAACAACCGGAATTCTAGGGCGGAAAGCATCCTCGCCTCCCTCCAGGATTATTCTAATATACTTGTCACTAGATATTCAAGGCCCAAGTCTGAAAAGATGGAAAGCAGTCATCATCAAACCATGGAAAAAGAGAAGACTGGGATTCTGAGGAATAAGGACTCGCAACCAAGGAAAGGTAGAGGGAGTCATCCTGCAAGAACCCCTACTATTATCAATTGTCGTACGAACAGGGTAGTCAGAGGGGCCAGGATGAGATACCAGAACCTGTGCTCAGTAGAAGAGAAAGAACTAATGGGGAGAGTCCAGGAGGAAGTATTGAGAAAGAGGAAGAACATGTCAAACGAAGAAATTATGTGGTCCGTGAAGGAATGGATCCCCCACCCTAGGAAATATCATACAAGGGACACCAATTTCTTCCATCTTGCAGAAGTCTATTGGATGACAAAAGCGATGGCGGTGCAGGCCATGGTTTAACAACAAGCTGAAATGCGGGCCACCCGCCAGGCGATCTGGGTTCTAGAAGCCAAATTCGAGCTATTCTTCAAGGAGTAATTTGTCATTTGATTCCATGAAAAGACAAAGGCCCCTAAGGACATGCAGAGGGATGGAGAAGAGGAAAGAAAAAAAGCTAACAGGAACCCAAGAAAATCCCATTATGGTGGATGAGGAAGAAGAAAGGTCGAAATCCAACAAAAATGCAATCCGTCGACTGGCGAGCGAGCATGGTACTCAAACCCTTCAGGGAGCTATGACAACCCTAGGTAGTCTTTTTTTCCAGGGTTAGCAATTGAATCAGTCTAGTTATCTTGGCTTTTTGGTTTTGGGGGGATTTCTAATTTGCCTCTGGTTTTGTAAGAAACTCTCATAATTATGGCTACACTTGCACGCCGAAGCTACCTAGAAACAGTGAGAAAGTGGTGTAGATGAAATTGTGGAAGCACTTCTAGTCTGCACATTAAAGATCTTGAGATGAACAAGGGAGGGAGGTTTGGTTTCCATTTTTTGGTAGACTCTTGAGGACCCAAACTCTAAAATTATGTATGTTCTGAATAGAAAATATATAGTATCTTTTTTTTTATTAAAAAAAAAACATTACAAGAATTCGTCTCATGCTGAAGGCACTAGTAAAGACATGAATAAATCTTCAAAGGAAAGCGACCCTTTGGATGTTAACACTGACTAATCTATCTTTTTGTAATTCCTGAACAGTTTTTGTAATTGCTTCAAAGATACCAGTCTTTCTTTTGTACTGTAATGTAGCCAATCCTTGGAATTCTGAATGCACTTCAAGTATCGAATCAGTGGGAAACAAGAATTGGGTGCTTATTTTCTTCTTCCCAAGTGAGCTAGTTAACTCTTCTCATAACACAAGAGCTGCCATAATAGCTTCTGCATAAGATGGCTAGCAGCTGACCAATTGTTGCTCGCCCCCTGTATTTTTGTTCTTATAATATAATATAGTTGATTGCTTTTAAAAAAACACTAACATTTTATACATAAATGTTCCAATATTAACCCTACAAAAATTATTACATATCAAAATACTTACTAAATCANAGTCCCTCGGAGTATTTTTAACAAACCCTAGGAAGGAGTGGTTCGGTCCCATCACGGGTCTGTCAATGTTTGTTTAACGAGTCCAGAGATAGTAAACTCGAAGGTTTTTCAAGATTATAGAGTTTGGAAAAACACTTAAAAGATAACTCTCTCAGTTCATTTTTCGTACAGTAGTCCAACGAGACCGAAAAAGGGTTAAACTATCGCTCGAAAGATTCATACTTCAAATACTTTAGCGAGCGTGAAAATAGCAAGATCGCTCGGCAATCTTTTCATGTTTAGAGAGTCTGAAAAGAGCTTAAAGAGAACTCCAGGGGGGTTCCTTTTTCGTATAACCACAGCAAGCCCGAAAAAGTGATAAAACAACGCTCGGTCATGTTCTTATGTTTTTCACAAGCGCAAGAACGGACAAAAGGCGCTCGAGATTTTATGTCAAAACCATCACAAACAATCAAAATCACACCACACCAAGTAAAAATTCTGTCCATAATCATCCATGTTTCACACCTGCACATCATTTCACTCATTTTCACATTAGTGATTAGGTTTAAATAATAAATAAATATAAAAACCCACATTTGATATAGTAAAAAGTAATTAAAATGAGTAAATAACCAAATTTACTATATCATTTTACACTTTTACCATTGAGTTCCAAAAACCCCTCATTTTACGCTCTGCATTCGGTGTCGATTTCCGGGAGCTACGAGTGATTATTTGACGAGCCGTCAGCAGCATCTTGGTAAGTTCTTCATTCCTGATCTTTTCATGGTTTAAAAATTCAATTTCATTCGTAAAAAGTTCAATGTTAAATTAGTTTTTTGAACCCTATTCGCGTGGAGGCATTCTCGCAGGTGGCCCATACGGGACCTGCGAGAATGACTCGTTCTCGTAGGTGGGCCTTAAGCCGCCTGCGAGGAGTTCGCACTGTGCCTAGTAGGGCACCTGCGAACAACGCGGAACTAAAAAATTTATGCAACGTTTAGCTAATAGAAAAAGTTTATTTCATGAATAAGATCATTAACCATGTTTGTATGTTTCTTATGCAGGTAAATATTTACAATCATGGTGCTCGAGTGGAGGGAACGAGAGCACAAGGAGGATAAAACCAATGCCAAAAATCATCCTCCCACCATAGCTGCACTAAGAGACTGTGGTCTCTTAAAATACTTCCGTATCCCGGGCATGAGAGCCCAAGTTCGATTACTGGAGTACCTAGTCCGAATGTGGGATCCGGACCAGCAAGTTTTCATTGTGGGAGCTCATACATTGACTATTGACATCGAGGACATATATTTCTTGATCGGATTATCCAGGCGTGGGTCCTATGTCATTTTGACCTGCGGCAGAGCAGGTGGTTTAAAAATGAGTGAATATTGCAACCAATACTGTGTACCTGAGGCCGAAAGAAAGAAATGGAAAGTGGCAATTTGGGGAGTAACTGACTTGACTCTCCGCACTATTCTCTTCACCATTGCTCGGATGGCTAGAAGTGCTGCTCTGCATATGGCATTGCAGAGCTATTTCCAGTACGCCATCGAGTGTACTGAGCCCCGGGTATTTAACTGGGCTGATGCAGTATTGCGAAATATCAAAAAACAGTTGACTAAGTGTAGGCATGGAGATCTGAAATAGTTTGGATATGGATCTTTGTTAGTGTCCTTATTCTTAGAGAGGGTCCCTGTGCTGAGACTACAGGCTAAGTGGCACTTTCCGGGTCCTAGGGATCCGAGGATGTTGCGGTGGTGTCAGCTCAAGGCCTGACATGTGGCAGGACCAATCGTCAGATATGACGATATTTTCTTCGACTGGTTGCAGAACCAGATGCTGATGGTGGACGACTACGCATATGTCGGGCTGGATTTTCGAGGAGATCTAGATCTAGCACTACCTGAGGATGCTCAGTGGGGAGATCTCGGTAAGAAGTACACAAATTTTTTGTTTTTAAATGTTTTTGAATTTTTATCATATTTAAATGTTTTTGGTTTTATAGATTTACCCGAAGACTAACACCAAAAACTTATTGATAACACAGACGTTGAACCATATAGACCTGTCGGCAGTTCTTCTATTTAGCGACGAGGAGAAGCAGCAGCAGTATTACCACAATATGCCGAGGATTACCGGATCGTGGAGCAGAATCTAGAAGGCCTAACATCAGATATTCCAGATATGACTCTGGAAGAAGTTCCACAACGCGATCAGCGTCACACTGTAGGAGTTTCAGCAGCCATGGCCCGACTACTCCGCAGGGTAGCTAGGGCAGTAGTTTGTTATCGTGAACGTCATCCGTGATGTCACTATGTAGAAGCCAGGAGCTTCAAATTTTGATATTTTGGTCTTTGGACAAACATTTTGTAAAAACAAACTCTTTTGATCGTTATATATATACAGACAACTTCTACTGATTTACTTTACATTGTGTGAATTGTAATGTGTTTGATTTATAAATGATTTAAATGCATGTCCAATACATAATTAGCTAAAGCATCTGTTAATGTATTAAGACATCTAGGAATATGTTGATATTCAATGTGATCAAAATGTTGTTCCAAGAGGCGAATCCGCAAATATACCCTTAATAAAGTAGGGCTTCGAATAGAGTAGACATTACTTAGTTGTAGTACTACAAGCTGCGAGTCAAGTCACACAACCAAGTGACGAATTCCGAGAGAGATAGCATCAACCAATAATTCAATAACGACGTTATACTCTGCGATGTTGTTGGTTGCTCGGCCAAGACATACACCTTGTAAAGATATAAGCTCGTTTGTTGGGGCATAGATTGCCCATGCAGCAGAATCTAGGTTCTGAGTACTATGGCTAGCACCATCAGCGATGCCAATATAAGGTAGCGAATACTCCGACATCTGGCAATCAAACACAACGTCACGTAAGGGAAAAGACCAGATAACGTCAAAAGAAAACTAAAGTAACACACACACAGTATGATACATAAAATACAAGTACTCATGCACAAATGACTTATGCATAGTACTTCTTCAAGTATAACCCATTTCTGGGTTCACTCAAAGGTATACCATCGTAATCAACTAGCTCATACACTCCTTTTTCCAAAACTTTTCTAACAATGTAAGGACCACGCCACATTGGTTCGAATTTTCCAGCTCCTAAGACATCTTTATCTTGTTCATATAGAAGAACATGATCTCCTTCAGAGAAGACACGAGACTTGACATGCTTGTCATACTGTGCCTTAACACATTTCTTCTGGGCTTCTATTACAAGAGTAGCGTCAGGGCGAGTCTCATCTAATCGCATCAAATACAACAGACATTCCTCTTCAGCAGAAGTATTGGGTAAGAGTTCTACAACTAGCTTCAGATAAGGTATTTCACATTCTATTGGCATAATGGCTTCCATGCCATAAACTAATCGAAAGGGTGTAAATCCCGTAGCAGATTTAACAGATGTCCGATACACCCACAATGCCGAAAACAACATCGTGTGCCAGCGGGTTTTATGAATTCCTATCATCCATCGAATCATAGTTATAAGAACCTTATTGATTGCTTCGACCTGGCCATTAGCCTGGGGATAATAGGGTGTTGAGCTATCGTGATGAAGACCCAACTTTTATGTAAGTTCAGACATCATAAAATTTCTAAAATGACTACCGTGATCGGTAATGATAGCCTGAGGAACACCAAAATGAATGATGACATGGTTGAAAAGAAATAACGCTGCAGTATTTCCATTATTATCGAATGTTGGCATCGCCTCGGCCCATTTTGTAAAATAATCAACAGCCACAATAATGTAACCATGCCCCCCGGCCGAGTGAGGATGACATGTCATGAAATCAATGCCCCATTTTGCAAAAGGACCAACTGAGACCACAGGATGAAGGGGAGCAGGATGCGATCAAATTTTCTGATTATAGGTCTGGCAGGCATGACACTTCTGAATAGCAGTAATGCAGTCATTGAACAAGGAAGGCCAAAAATATCCTGCACGCAAGATCATCTGGGCAGTAGCATACCCAGACATATGACCACCACATGCTCCAGAATGGCAGTGATTCAAAGCTTTCTCGGCTTCGTCAAAAGTCAAACAACGTCGAAAAACAGAGTCAATGCCTCAACGGTAAAGGGTATCTCCAAGGATAATATATTGACGTTCTTGATCCCCAGTGGACTTGCCAATTTTGTTTCGGGATTAATCCGTAAGTGCGGACACAAACCGATCTCCCTAGATCCACCTGGATCTAGAACAAAACGGGACAGAATAATACACTTTCTCTAGATCTAGACTATTGAATGAACTAAAAGGTAAGGATCATAAACATACCTTATGAACGCTTCCTTGGGTCTCTGTTGTTCCAAGCTTCGCTCCAATGCTCTTGTGTCATTCAGTTCACAACAGTACAAACCAATCGAAGTGAAGGCAAATCAATATATTCAATAGCTAATCTATACATATGATCAAGGAATTATGTAATAAAGTGACATCATCTTTATGGGAAAGGGACATATTACTGTATTAAATTAATAGAAAGTGAAACTTACAACCTGAGCCTTGATGTTGTAGATCTCCTTTCGATGGCTCCTAACTCTAACACACACACTTGCTCATGCATGAAGAAAATCAACCACTTTTGATAACCTTGCTGGTGTCTCTAGCTGCTTTAGCATCAGTCCTTCATACAATCTTGCACTAATTCTCCAATCAATCTCTTGCTAGTTTGCTTCTAACCTTTTCCATGAGCAATCTCCTCAATATATAGGAAAAGATAGATTAGTTACTTGGATAGGAAATGATCCCAAGATATCAGGAAAACCAGTACTTAGATAATCATTCGAATGCCAACTCACCCTTCTAGAAGATTCCCTTCTAGAAGGCTCGAGAACTTTATCTTTTTCCTTCCTTTAGAAGATGTTCGCACCCTAATAGTTAGGTACAGTGTGAACTCCTCGCAGTCCAGCTTAATGCAGCTTGCGAGAATCAGGCATTCTCGCAGGCAAATATATAGGTAGCCTGCAAACATCCCTTAAATGTACGATTTCTGGAAGCAGACAAATGTAACTTTTCTCAGGAAAATGTTATTAGTGAAGAGCTTGATTTTCCATCATCATAACATCATCACGATGACCAAAATTGTGGATAACAGTTCTCCTGCGGCGTCAACCTATACACGGCTTTATTTGGTAAAATGGCTCCTGGTATGAGGTCTATATGATGACTCACACTCCTCATCGGCGGTAACGAATGAGGTAATTCGTCTACCACAATGTCAGCGAACTCTTCCAGCAGTTCCTAAATTTCTTCCGGCAAATCATCCACTCTTGTGCTGATCAAAACGAATTTTGGTTTCCTAACCACAAAGAATTGTGGATCTTCCTTCTTCTTTACTTCCGCCAGAAGTTCCTTCCCACTCATGAGAAGTACAATATTTCTCGGTTCTGATTTTACTTCTTTATCTTTAATTGGAAGTAGCATATGTGTTCTTCCATTCTTCTCCAAAGTATACGTATTCATTTTCCCATCATGAATTACGTTTCTGTCATATTTCCATGGTCTGCCTAGCAATAAATGACATACATCCATAGGAATAACATCACAGAGTATTTTTCATTATATCCTCCTATCTTGATGTCAACTAAGCATTGTTTAGTGACATTTACCTGATGTCTCTTCTGTAGCCATGAAACTTTATATGGACTCGGGTGATCAGTTGTCTCCAATTCTAGTTTCTCCACCATCTCGGTTGAAACGAGATTATCTGTGCTTCCACTGTCCACAATAACCTTGCACTTCCTATCTTTGGTCTTGCATGTGGTTCTGAAAAGTTGGTTTCTCTGAGTCATGTCCTCCACCTCCTTCTTGGGTGTTAAGAGAACCTTACGCATCATCAGCGACCTTCTTTCTTCTACATTTTCTGCCTCAGCATCTCGCCTCTGTGCCTCGGCGATGTGAGCTTCTCCTCCATCCTTCTTCCTATCTGGACAGTCAACTGCCTTGTGTCCATTCTTTCCACATGTGAAGCATGTGATGACTCCACCTCTGTCTCTTCCTCTACCTCTGGTACGAGGAAATGTGTTATTATTAGCGTATCCTCCGCTCTGTTCCGTCTGCTGCCTTTGTTGTTCAGCGTGCTGGCCTCGCTGTGAACTTCCACCTCTTTTTGTTCTAGTCTGAGGCTTCTTCCAGTCGTCCTTGGATTTCTGAAACCTATCTTGGGCAACTGACTTACCTTTTGGCTGGCTCCTACCTCGGCCTCGCTGTCCTGGCTTACGGCTCAACTTCTCTTCAGCTTTCAACGCCATCTGATACGCATCCTCCACCGTTCTGATGGTCGTCATACTCATCTCATCCTAGATATCGTATCTCAAGCCATTCATATACTTGGCAACTTTTTCATCATCGCTCTCCCGATGACCTGCTCTGATATTTAGCTTATAGAATTCCTCAGTATACTCCTTCACTGTCATCAGCTTCTATCTCAGGTTCTGCATTCTCCTGAACAGCGTGATTTGATAATCCCTTGGAATGAACTTTGCCTTCATCTTCGAACTCATTCGATCCCAGCTTTTAATCTTTTGCTTGCCTTTGGAACGTCTATCTGCTTGAAGCTCGTCCCACCATAATGTTGTGTGTCCCTTCAATCGGGTGACAGCATGTCTAACCTTTTTATCCTCTTCGATATCCTCATAATCGAAGTAGGTGTCAAGAGCTCTAATCCAATATAGAAGCTCTTCTGCATCCAGAATCCCTTCATAAACTGGAATGTCCATCTTTGTTTTCGAACTCATCCGGGCGATAGCTTTAATTAATCGCTTGTTTGCTACATCTTCGGCTGCAACTTCTCCTTGTTATTCGGCTTCAACTTCGTCTTCAGAGTCACTTAGATCTCCAGCATTTGTTGTGCGTCTCTGCGCTACTTCCATATCTTCTAATCTCACTCGGAGATCACGTATCTACCTCTCCATTTCTGGATTCTGTGCTTGTCTCCCTCTTCCTCTCTAGTTTCCCCTATCCTCTAGATCGGGTGATTGTCTTTCTCTCCTCGACGACATGGTGAAATTTTCCTTTCTTCTGTTCTACAAAAAAACAGAGAAATTTTCTCGCTCTGATACCACTTGATGCAAATGCGCCACCCAGGGCATGTTCGCTCCCACAGGACCTTCTCCTTGACCGACCCGAAGAACTAAAATGCTCTTCAAACCCCCTTATCGGGAGCTCTCAACACCCACAGAATGCTCTTTATGATTCCCCGTTGTCCTATCGGGAAATCGGGCACCGCGTGATCGCGAGTCCTACACTCACACGATCAGGTCTTACAAATCCCCAAACCCTGATGAATATTCTCTGAATGCTTTCCTTGCTCCTATCGGGAATTTCCCCATCGGGAAATCGGTACTTACGAGGTTGTGAATCGCTTACCTCACGGATCCCCGATTCCCGATTTGCGATGGCGCTCTCTGCACCCCTTAGCTCCCTCCGGCTAACTCTTTATGTATGTGACCTGCAAGTCCACAAGACCACGGTCCTTTCCCCTATCGGAATTTCGGAATTCACAGAATTGAAATGAGTAGAACTCACACCCGCAGGATCTTCGATCCTCCGATTCCCAATGCCACCCAGCGTTGACCCACTGCAAGGCTCGACCTTCCAACACCTGTCCTATGCTCTGGCGCCTATGGCCCACACTCCAGTGGTGATCGAGAAATCGCGTTTCGGAATTTTGCGACTTCTCCTGCTGTGATTTTCTCGTCACCGAGAATCCCGATATGCCGATCCCCGATGCACGTGTGAACTCTCTCCTCCACATCACCACTTCCTCGTCGCTCTATCAGGTATCGCGAAATCGCAACTTCTAATGCAACGATTCCTTTGTATGTGGAAACCCCGAAATGTCGAACCCCGACTCTTTTAGATCCTCGGACACGCGTCCCTCAAATCAAACGGCTCCGGTTGTGTCGGGAAATCACGGATCGCGATTTCATTGTGCAAGAGTTTCACGACTCTGGAAACCCCGATATCCCGAACTCCGACTCTCCGGGATCTCTCGCCACGTGTCCCTGCTGAGATCAATGGCTCTGATCCTATCGATAAATCACAGATCGCGACTCCTACATGCAAGAGTTTCTTGCCTCTGGCAACTCCGATGCTCCGAACGTCAACTCGTCAGGATCTCCTGCCATGCGTCCTCACCGATGGACGGTTCAAAAATCCCGTCGAGAAATCACGGATCGCAATTCCAATATGCGAGAATTCTATGTCCTCGAAAACCCCGATTCTCCGATGAGCTGAACCCCAATGACTCCCTGGCTCCTTGACACGTGTCCTGCTGAGATCAACGACTGAGATCCTTTCTTGGGATTTCGAGAACTACAAGGTCTCGATTCTCTTGTTCTGTAAAACCCCGATGACTCTGATATCCCGATAACTCCTCCGGGACTCCTCCTCTGCTCGACGGGACTTAAACCCTGCACAACTTTCTGAGATCTAACGGATGACGGGATTTCGTCAATCTCCTCTACGAATCCTGACCGTCGATTCCTCTCCTCTCTTCTTAAGGGCTTCTTGGCACGGAAATCTCCTGTGCTCTACGTTAACGATGTCACGAAGGTGCTATACCTCCTGAGCTTTTCCACTCTGATTCTTCAGAGGAACTTGCACACACTCCTTGCGCTCAACATTCAACAACTCCCCAAGTGTTGAATCCTTCCGACTCTGCGGACTTCCTACAGTAGCAGTCTTCGATTTCCTTTTGCTCAAATTCAGAACTAAGACTTCTTCTTTAGCCTGCGCACTTCTTGCACGGCTTCAACAACCCACTTCCACTTCTGGGTGAATGAGAACAAAAGTTAAACTACTGAGTCTTCATCAACGCACTCCTTGTGGATGAATTCAACTACACACCTTGCAGGAATCTCCTGGCTCAGATAGAGAAACAATTGAACCTCACTCTCTCTCCCTTTCAGACTTTAGTTTGAAACATGAAATCACATGCTCAGCATATACAAAGCAAATGCATAACAAGAAAGCAAACATTCCTGAGCATAGCATCAATACACAGAGAAAACAACACAAACCATGAGTTTGGATCAAAGCTTCCTTCTATTAATTCAAATGCCTGTACATGGGTGTTCTTCACACTATATTCTCTGGTTGCTCCTCTCTTCTCCTGAATGCTTCCTCTATTCTTCACTGTCCTCCTTTTTACAATGGTACAATGAGGGTGTCTATATCTGTTTTCCCTCTCAGACTCTAAACTATCAAATCTAAACTTAAACATCCTATCTACCAGCATTAAATCAATTAAATTCCGACTATCTACCAAAGGACGAGAGCTTAAGGCTCAAGGTCCAATACAATATACAATGCGCCTCCATAAAATGGCTTCATTAAATACTTGCGCTACAATCCCAAAGCACTTCAAAAATTTGGGTTTGTTTATCCAGCTGATCTCTGCTTGATGTGCTGGCTCGCTTGATGAGTTGGCGATGCTCTTGCATCACATACACAGGAAAAGTTGTATATAATGTTGGTGGAACAATAGTCCACTCTGCATTTTTAATGCCTTTTAACAAGTCACAGTTTCTTCCACTTAGCAAGGAAATGTTGGATATATTATCTAAGCTTTATGAGGAACTCCAACTTGTCTTTATAGATGAAGCATGTTTGATTGGGAGTCGGTTCTTGTATTCCATTGATAGCTGACTAAGAAGCATAAAACATGTGCACACGAAATACTTTGGAAACATTGACATGATATTCTATGGGGATGTTTACCAGGCACAACCCATCCAAGATTCTTTGATATTTGAACAACCTATCATTAACATGGAAACAATCACCCATGACTTCTGGAGAGACAATATTAAATTCTTTGAGTTGCATACTACAATGCGCCAGACAGATGAAACATTCATTGCAATTTTGAATAGAATGTGCACAAACAACCAAACATATGATGACTTGATCTATATCAATTTGAGGTGCTTATGGCCTACACCAACAAACCCAACGTTCCTTTACATGTTCTACAGAAATAAGGATGTTGCAAAGCATAACAGCCACATGATGTCACTCATTCCTGGCGATGATATCATCATCAATTCGATTGAACTAGAAGAAGACAACCATGGAAATGTGCCACGTCATGAACATTCAGCCACTTTACCTTTGCAGCTTGTCCTCAAATTAGAAATGTTGGTTGAAATATATGCCTGCAACTATGATTCACAGGATGGCTTGGTGAATGGTGCATATGGAATACTGAAAGGCTATACAAAGACAAAAAAAGTGGATGTCCTTTGGATTAAGTTCCATGAACTACATATAGGCAAGCGACAAGCAAGCAAGTTGTCTTATCTATATAAGTCAAACACTGGAAGTGATTGGACACCTATTTTGTGAATATCGAAGCAAGTTTCGATATCAGTAAAGACAGGTCGACTGAAGATTTGAAAACAATTTCTGATTAAACTTGCATGTGCATGTACAGTCCACATATAACAATGACTAACACTTGATAATGTTGCATTTCAGCCTGCTTGAATTCACATACATGGACTTGTATACACAACACTGTCCCGTGTCAGAAGCATAGACTCCTTGTATTTACTAAGTCTTCTCACAAAAGATAACTTCAAAGTGAAACGTAAAGTTGATATTGAAATGGAACGACTCAAGACCACCTCAAAATGGCAACTGCATTATGATTACCAATCCATACAAACAAATTCATCTGTATAAATTCTCTCGCTTAGCACACACAGCTTAAATGCACGCATGGATGATATACTGAATGACTATGATATAATGCAATCTGATATTTTGTGCTTGTAGGAAACACACATGGCATTATGCATGCAGAACAAACAATTCCCAAATCACAATTGCATATCAAGTTACATTACACATGGGGTGATGATACTGGTGAAAAAACATGTACCAATTTTGGACCATATACATATCGAAGAAAAAAATGTTGAACTTGTGCTTGCAAAAAAAATTCCCATGAAACAAAAGTTGCAACACTGAATCTGTATGTTTCTCCCCATGCAACATTCTCCAACATAGTGCATATTATTTCCAATGCATTGGGCCATTTCCATCGGAACGGACCCATTGTACTTGTAGGAGACTTCAATATTGACATGCTACAAAATACTAGCAGAACAAAAGAATTGAAAAACTACATGTGCAAATACAGTCTCCAATTTCTTTTGAACAACACAGGCCATCTGCAAAATGCACTTATTGACCATGTCTAGTCCAATGTGCACATTCCTCAATACAGTATGTTTGTCTTAGACACATATTGGTTTGATCACGATACAATTGGTATTGCACTTGAATTATAACATATACATCAAACTTATTGCAAACTCATATTTCTATGTTTCAAAGCATATATGTATCCCTGATTTCTACACATATCATTCTGGTGAACATACAGACGGTGTTCTACTCG
>SNQJ01S0009231.1:89561-110937 GCA_010110895.2 Picea sitchensis | reverse complement strand
TAATGTTATTTATATGTTCATCATGCTTTAGCATGGTAATTCCTGTATGAGGATTAATTACAAATTTGGGGGAAACAGGGTGTTACAAGGGGCAACGTCAAATATGTTCGGATACCAAGAGACAAGAAGCCCTCCCGAAGTCCTAACTACATTGACAGCATATGTATGCCAAGTAGGACGCAGAGTAAGCAAAAGTGCACGAGCTTTGTGTTCCACAACCATAGTTTCTTGTAGGAAAATGATATCCGGTCTAGTCCTCCGAAGCAATCTTCGAAGGGAGGTTGATTTCAGGGTCCCCCCCACCCATCTTATGTTCAAGGAGAGCAAGATCATGTCTTCGCTCGTGCTAGGGATTGCAGGCCTCTAAGTGCCCAGGAATCATTAATAATCAGCAACAATGTCCCCTCTGAAATAGTACCTAGAGCCTCCTTCTTCTTCCTCGCACTTATGGTCTTTATAGGGGAGGTTTCCATACCCAGAACCTTTGACCAGGACTAACCAGTAAATGTGTCCCCCCCATAGGAAATAGACGAACCCACTCCTCCATCAGGATAAGGTCTAAGGAATACAAACCTCCCCCTATAAGTGGGTAGAGGTAAAGGGCTTTGCACCTCTCTGATAGGTGGGACTAGTGACTCCAACACAAACCCTAACTCACTATCCCCCAACTCAGGTTCTCGACAACCTGACAATAAACTATCCTTTGTAACAATGGATGGTCTAAAGGAATCCCTTCACGGAAGATCTGAGGATCCACAATCTCTCCTCACTGGTAAGACACCAGAAAAAAGAGTCATTCTCGAGACAGTTACACTCAAAAGAACATATAAGTGGGTCCTCATGGGTCAGACCACCCCCCACAGACCCAGAGATGGGAACACAAACAAGGTTATTTACATAAGTTCCTATAGAATTCACAATCGGATATGGGAGAGTAGGTGGTGCCAAATTACCTGTACGAAAGTCAAAGAACTTAGACTCATCCAAAAATGATCTTTCCCAGATAGATAATGAATGAAAATGAGTGGGACAGACGGATTTCAACTTACTTGTAATGGTCTCAGTTGTTTCTGGCAGAGGCGCATCCTCAAAGTCGTAGCCACTAGGATTGAATCTAGAAGACTCAATCTCTGGTGAATCAAACTGAGTCAATATGTCCAAATGAGTACCCTTCAAAACGTCCTCAACCAGAGTACCCAAACAGTCCCGCCACAAGTGACCCATTTTCAGTCCCGCCACAAGTGACCCGTTTTCCAACAATTTGAGCACCTAAACGGGATGCCTAAGTAATCCAAGGGTTGGAAGAAATTGTGACCACGCTAGCTAATCTCCAATGATTCTAGTAAACTAGAATGTATGTCAATTTCCACGAGGACTGTGCAGATTCTTCTATCATTAGCTTTTAGGGTTCCTAGGTCCACACAAATAAACTTCTTGAGAATATTCCCTATAGCTTCCAAAGATTTTCCGTGCCAAAATGCAGTGGCAGTCCTGGCAGCGACACCTAGAAGTGACGGAAGCTAAAATAATCCTGTGCAGGGTCGAAATTCACCCGCCACCTTTTTACCATCAAACTACCTCCGTCATAGGTCCCGGCTCTGTCCAAAATAATCTATGTGTCTTCTAAGCTCTTGAACTGGAAACCAAACCACCCTTTTGTAAGGTAAACTACAACCGAGTTATAACCCAACAAAGGCTTCCAAACAACTGAAACCCACTCTTATATCGGCATTTTACACTTATATTTGTAGGAGAACCTCCCTACCAGTGTAAATAGTGTGAGGCTCACCATGTCCTCCAACCCGACATCCTCACCCAACATCAATTTGCGCTTGGTGCAATTAGGCACCCAATGTCTGTATTGACGAGAGCTCAACCTCTTCTTAACTCATGTAGTGCTATCTCTAGCAGCTACCCTCGACACTCCACCCTTATCTCTCGCCTTACCACCTACAACCTCTCTAGTGTTCTCAAAACCTTTCACTCCAATAATCCAAAGAGTACCAGTGACCGGACCTTGTAAATTCTCACACAAAGCGCTACCACCATGGGTCTGAGCAACATCCACAAATGTTGTTGAAAGTTGGGCCTTAATCGCTTCCCTAAGTGTCTTAAAGTATCCATTATAGCCTGTCAGATCTGTCGTAGAAAAGATTCTTGCTTGTCTCCAAATGACTTCATCTTCTTCTTCCATCAGGGCCTTGACTTCATCCTCCATCGGGATCCCCTCCAATGGAATATGAGTCATACTCCTTGGCCCATCACTGAGTGACAATCACCTCTGACCACTCTGCAGTAGTACTAAGACCCTTAATAAAACATTAACTAATAGCAAACAACGAGGATGACAAGTTCCCCACTCCCAACATGCAAACAAAAAGGGTAATAAATGGGAACAGAGCACTGGAAGCGCACTATGAAAATCAATGTGAATTGACTGACGCACTAGAAGCAAGATGCGCTAAAAAAAGAGGCCGCTAAGTATGGTAGGAAGAAAAAAAATAGATTAGCTTATGACCCGACGATACCCCGCTAAAAAGATGGCTCCATCTCCTCCAATCACTACTACACCTCCTACAGCTTCAGTCGAAAAAACACTGAAGGAAGAATAGAAATGCCATAAATGGCCTTCCGAAAATGAACTATGAACACCTCCATTGTTCTAAGTAAACACCCTATTAATACATTTGACTCACCGCAGAGTAGGCCACCAGTACTGGTTCTCAAAGGTTTGAAAAAAAACCAGAGCCAATTCCCACCCATTCCTCCCAACTTGGAAAAATCAGCTTATGTGAAGGCTACACTCAATTCAAGTCTTGAATATCATATATACACTCAATTTGAGTCTTGAATATCATATATCAAAAGTTTAAACTTGGGTTTTAGGATGTTTGAGTATTATTCATCAAACAAGTGATAAAAAAGGAATAATAATAAAGTCCTATGGCTAAATTATAGTAAAAGTGTGGGGGGACAATCAAGTGAAAGCCATAACAAGAACATCACAATATGGTTAGGGGAGAAGAGAGAGGGGTAGAGTGGAGGCCACCCGAAATAAGGCCTCTTAGTTAAAATACTTGAAAATCATGTAAAAAATATGTTGTCTAAAAACAAAACAAAAAATCAAAATTGTTCATTATATTACATAATGATTATTTACAAATTAAAAACGATATTTGAAATACTTTTTTTTTTTAATCACTTATTACAAATTAAAAAACAAATCTACTTAAAAAGATATTTGAAATACACTTTAAAAAATCAAACTTTAATTGAGTTCCCGTCAATTAACCGTTTTTAAGTACAATTTCACAGTCTGGAAGCTTTCTAATATCATCAGGGATTGCCACTGAATCACAACCCTGAAGACTCAGATACTTCATATTTTTAAGTTCTCCTATTCGATTCGGCAAAGATTTTAGATTTTTACAGGAATTAAGGTACAAGAATTGAAGATATGAAAGACTACCTATCTCTTCAGATATATCTTCAACCTCACTGAAAGCTAAAGAGAGCCATTCAAGTCGTGTCAATTGCCACAATGATGATGGCAATGATCACATGGATGTACCATCAATATCCAATACCCTCAAAGAGGTGAGGTTGAGGAAAAATGCTTCTGGAATTTCTTTCAATCCCTTATTTCCTCCCATTAGTAAAGAAACTAGTTTGGGACATCTCAATTCCTTCGCCGGCAAAGACTTAATATCATGGCCCAAAACTGATGTTCGCCTGCAATTATCCGAAGGTGGGATGTCAGGGAAATGTTGAAGATTTTGACATGCCCTCAATACACAATTCTCCTCATTCTCTCCAATATAAATTGCCATGTCGTGGACAACATCGTGAACACTAATCACGCCCCCTTTCACCTGGAATAAGCAACGGTTTTCAAGTAACTTTACATAGCTCTCCCCGGTCTTTAATACATAGTCATAGTCCACGTCTTCTTTGGCTTTAACCAGGCCTTCTGAGATCCATATTTGCACCATCATTTCACCAGAACCGCAGCATCTTCACTCAACATGGCACAGTAAAGAAAACAGTTTTTCAAATTAGCATCGGGCAAACTATCGTAACTCCATCTCAATCTCTGATACAGTTCTCTATTAATGCGAGGATGAGTTAGTGGAAAATTTAAATCCACTTTTTGCATCTGCTTTAAAGCAAGCTTCCACTCATCTACCGCTGTGTTGCCCATCATTGTTGAGCCTATTACCTTTATTGCCAACGGCAACCCTTTACACTCTTCAGCCACCTGTCGCGCAATATTCTCCATATCCTCCGGAACATGGCCGTCTTTGAAAGCTACTTTCAAAAAAAACTCCCAGGCCTCCTCTCTTTGTAGCGGTTGTATTTCCATGAACTGTTTTGCATTCATTTCTCTAATCAGATCTCTATTTCGAGTTGTGAATACAAGTTTACTCCCTTTGTTCTCGCCAAATTCCAAGCCCAATTCTTTGAGATAGAGTGCCCCCCACATGTCGTCTAAAACCAAAAAGAATTTCTTGGTCTTCATATATGCACACAACTTCATCTTCCCCATATCAGCGGAACAGTTGACCAGATCTAAATTAATTGGAGAAGCAATATCATTTTGCATCTGCAGAATGGGAAATTGAGCAACTGTAACCCAAATTACATGATCAAAATCGTTACGAACCTTGTAGGTGTTGTAGACTTTTTTGAGCAATGTTGTTTTTCCCACACCACCCATACCGTACACACCAATTATGCGAACATCGGGAGCTTCCGAAACCCAGCTCCGTAGCTGTGTCTCGGCAAATTTAATTTCGAAGCCGACCAATCCGGTGTCAGGTTCGTCCTGAAGTAGTACGTCTGCCCGTTGTGGTGCCGCGGACGCAATCTGTTGAGCACTGCAAAACACGGAAAAGTCGGTTCTAAGCTCATCATGGAGCTCACCAATAGCTGCGTTCCACTCTCGGATTTGCGTAGAGACTTTGGGGTTGCAAAGGAGGCAGTCAGTACACTGCTGCAGCCACGGACGTTGTGAGCGATGGATCAACTCTCTGGCCTTTTGAACTTTACGTTGCATCCTCAGCAAACAATTCTTCAGAGAATCCGGTGCCTCTCTCTGCTGATCTTGGAACTGAGAACTAATATCAAGCAAGAGACTCTTCATACGATATAACTGTTCTTCCAGAAGCTCACGGTTGTCATCCAAGTGAATTGCATCGTCTATCTGTTGGATGAATTGTTGGATGAGTGGAAAAAGAATAGCGCTGCTAATGGTGTTGCCTGCGCTTCCGGTTGCAATATCCATTGTTTGCACCAACAGCAAGTGAGATCAGAGCAGCATAGCAGATGAAATTAGAGCAGAATAAAAGAGAGTATGTTGTTTATGTGCAAATAGGGCCATTTTGGGTTGTGGTCATTGGAGAATCGTGTTTGGCTTGCACATTACTTCTCCGTTCTCTTTAAAGTCATGGGTCGTTTGTGTACAGCTGGAAAAGAAAACCTCTCACCTTTCAACTATTTCAAAACGTAAGAGTAGGGAGTAAGACAGACTAGAAAAGTAAGAGTTTCAATTATTTCAAAAGAAATCGAGCATAATTGTAAACATTATGCAGAATAGTCAATAAACTAGAGATGCTTTCACGTCAAATATAAATATGAAGAAGATGTTGAACAAGGAGAAAGAGAAGAACATGTATGTAAACATTACCAATATATTATAGGATAATGATGTTAAACAAGGACCAAAGCAAGATTATTGAGAAAAATGTGTTTGATTTAATGAAAAAAAGAGAGGAGGTGAATTACTTGGATGGGATGTGAAATATGTAAAAGCTTAATGATGTTTGTGTTTGTGGTGAGTTATATAATATAGTAATTAGATGATGTTGCTATATAAAAAGATAGGTAGGTGATAATGTAGAAGGTCACCTTACTTTAATTTTAATTGTTAGTCTTATCATTGTAAATCAAATAAATATATATAGTTTCAATTATAAATATAAATGTTCTCACTTCAAATATGAATACGATACAATATATCAAAGGATGAAGAAGTTGAACAAGGAGAAAAGTAAGATTAGGAGAAGAATGTGTATGTAAACATTACCGATATACTAAGGATAATGATGTTAAACAATGAGCACGACAAGCTGAGAAAAATGTGTCTTCTAGTGAATTAATGAGAAAAAGAGAGGAGGTGGCTTGGATGTGGTGAGTTCTATAATATAACAAGGTTGCATGGCAGCGTAGTCCATGCCGGGTTGAATTGGGATAGGAAAAAGTAGCGGAGGCAGATGGAAACAGCAACAGAGATGTGGAAAGCAGCATGAAGCACAGGTGGTATCCATGCCATAAATGACACGTGGCCTCTAGAGCCCCATTTATTTTCTGAAAGTATATAAACAAAATACAATTTGTGCATAGTGGAAGATAAATTATTTGAAATATATCAAAAAATAAAAGTCTATTATATATTTCTCGAAATTTCAATGTGTTTGTCATATAAACTGGGATTGGGGCTCTCGCGGACCATAAGAGAAATATGTACAAAAAATAGGACTGTAGAATAACTGGGTCCGCGGGACATTTGTATTTAAAAAAGTGGAATAACGAGGTTGATAAACAAAGAAGGATGTGATCAGTAGACTTACAATGATGGTACATATGACCCCTTTTGCTATTTGTTTGTTGATGCCTTTTCATTGATGTTGTCAACGGCTGTTGGAATCGTGGCAACTGCATGTTGCCTTTTGTCGGCGGCCTGCTTCAATTATCTTTCGAGACATTCTTCAATGTAGCTTCTCATTGGGGCGACGTTGATCTCATTCCGAATTTTTATGTTGAAAAGTTCATTTTCTAATTCCCCGAAGTCGATAGAAAGATCACGCAGACCCTGATCAATTTCCTCATTATGTACTGAATAGTCAACTAGCCAGTCGTCGACGTCATCTTGACCATATTCAACAATGTTGTAAAACTTTTGCAAAGACAACATCTTAAACATATCAACCTGTTTATCGAAGCTTTGCCTAGTTAAGGGCAAGGAGTTGACAATTAAGTTGGGGTCTTAGAAGTCGTTGGTCCATCCGGCTAAGTTTATTCTGGACATCCTTGTGAATAATTTTTCTTTCTTTGTAATGGCTTGTTTACATGACTGAACAATGAAATGCAGGTTCTTGACGTTTTCTTTCCATCATGCATTTAATTGACCGATCCGTTTTTTGGATGGAAGATCTTGTTGTCTTCTTCTTGTTTCTGTCATGTTGTTGACAATGGTGCCAAAAGGAATGATCGTGTTTAAATAGAAATGTTATGCATCTTTTAACTCTGCCTGCAAATGTTCGAGCAAACTATGTGCCTTGGTTCCAAGGGAACTCATGGTTTGTGATGTTTCCCCCACCTCAGTAACCAGTTCCATTCTTTTCTTGATATTATTCTCCACATATCTTCTACACGATGTGAGGAGGTTGGAGGATCCTTTTACCTTGGTTGTAGGGGTGGCAGGCATGACTATTGGCAAAGGATTGGCAAACAATGGCATAGGAATCAAAGTCTCTTCCAATTCCTTGACCCGGTCCTTCAGTCTAGCATTCTCAGCCTCGATGTCTCCAATGGAATCATCAAGTGCATCTTCGGGCGCTATGTGAAGTTGACAGATTTGGGATGGCCGCATGTTCGCAAGATTAACCTCTGAACGAGATTTTCCTTTCTTATTTTTGATATTTTTTTTTCAATAATCAATTTTTTGGACTCACTGTCAAAAACAATGCTTTGGAACACGAAGGATTCATCTTCGTCAAAATTTTCGGTATCGGATATATCCATTGGACGACCATGCTAGATTGCGACTCCAGGTTGATCAAGGTAGCGGAGTACGCTATCCAAATCAGGCTCAAGTTCCATGTTCTCACTCTGAATTTCGGGCTCTTCCGCATGTCCCACAATTTTTTTTCTCTTCTTGTCTATTGGAAGCTTGTGAGAACTATCAATTTTAGAGCGAGGAGGGTCATTATCTCCTACTCCGTTTGAAGAACTCTTAGTTGTTTTGTTGTTGTGGTGGGTTGTTGGAGCGATGCTCTGGGATGTCCTACTTTTGGGAGTATTATTCGTCAATTGACCACTCTTATCACCGGGGCCTTTTCCCTGTTGGTTGTACAATTTAGTGTTGCTTTGCAGTGTGTCTAGGTCACCGGCATCAGAAGAATGAGCGTTGCCGCCAGTGTATCTGTTTTCAGTCAGTGTTTTTTGAAAAAAGAATTGTCGAAGCCAAGTGTTTGTAAATGTTGTAGAAAAAATTCATTGGGGTCGAACCCTCTTAGGATTTAAGCATATCTTAGGTTCAAGTTGCTATAATGGGTTGCAAATTCCTCAATTTTGTTGATGTTCTTCAACACGAAGTCCCCGACTTTCCAAGGCAGAGGAATGAACTGCTTTTTTCTCTTCTCTTGGAATAGATGCAACTAATAGTTCTATTGTCGTGCTACTTCTATAACAAACATTCTATCTGTAATGTGACATGGAAGGAGAGCAGGTTTTTCCCTGGAGCCAAAAATCCTTATCACAGTGTAATTATCCAAATGTTCAAGTGTTCCCTTCCTGTCCAAAAAACTAGTTGCCTGTTCAGATATGCGGGGAGCATCTTCTCCTAACAACAAAACTTTGAAAACAAACATGTAGCCATTAAAAACCTCATAAAAACAGTGGGAGGCCTTGTGCTTCCACAAGGCCTGGTACCCGAACGTTACTGGGTCGAATTCCCAGTTGACATTCTTGAACAGAGACAGTTCTGGAAACTGGCAGCAATGTGTTAACGCAAAAACTAAGTAGGATGACATATAAAATTTCTTTTCCCTTTTGAAGCTTGACAATTGGGAAAAAATTTCATGGGAAATTAGCTTGCCCCAATAAAAAATGGCTTGTTCCTTGGCTGTGAAATACAAAATATAAAGAGACATCTCGAAAATATTTGTTGTGGACTCCTGTCTCATTATTCTTGTAAACAACCAGGGAATTTCGTGGAATGGATTTCTAAATGAACTAACCTGCAAGCTTGTGATATCTTCAGGAACTACCATCGGGTCTTCCAATAAATCAGGCAAGAGGTCCAACCCGTTATTATGATTTGCTAGGAACTGTTTGGAATCTTCTCCTTTGAACGTCAATGTTGGCTCTATCAATCTCAACATCTGGCGGAAGATTTGAGGTGACAAAGAAACAAAAGAGCGATCTCGTAGTGGAATAATTCTTTTGTCTGAAAAAAAATTATCGGCGCACCAAGAGACCGGCTCCTTACAATCAAAAACTTCAGGGACACAGCCTGCACGAGCAATCCCAAAGGTCCAAATTACTTCGTCCTAGGCGGTAGGGGTTGAGTAATAAGAATATGCCCTGGAACACTGGAAGTTCTGATCCTCGCGCCCAAATATGTTCATTGTATTTCCACAGAACTGTTGTCGAGTTGATGCCACAGGTTTATGAGAACGTTGGTTTTCTCCAGACGATGGTTGAAATGAACAATTGGAGCCGATAATATAACTCTTCGCAAAATCTTGGTTAAATGCCTATGAATGGGAAAGCTCCTCGAGCCTTTCCCTGATTAATGACAATCCGTATGGGTGTTGCATGATGATCTGTTAGCAGTAAAGCTTACTTACTTCATATTTAGAAGTGCGAAGGTGGACGGTACGACGAAGAGCAATTAAATATTGGAGGTTTCGTGAACGTGCCAAGCCGATGACGTGCGAACGACATTTCATGATTTTGAAATCAACACTCTAAAGGGATAATATAACCCTCTGCAAATCTTGGTTTAATGCGTATTAATAGGAGATCTCCTCGAGCCTTTAAGCCCATCATGAAAATCTATATGGTTCACCGCGATGAGATTTTAAAATTAAATGTCACTAATTGCATATTTAGAAACAATATATATATATATATATATATATATATATATATATATATATATATATATACTCTCGGCTTTATTTTTATTATGGAGCAGAGTACGAAAGTAAAAGCGAGCGAGGGAAACAGGAACAAATGGAAGGTTTGAGTGAGTGGGGCGAGATTCAAAATAGGGTTACGGGGATACTCAAGAGAGGCGAGTGTCCCATGGTCAAATTTTATGTGAAATTTTTGGTACCAAAGCGTGTAAAAACGAAAGAGATCATGGTGGGGATTTCAGCGGTAGGTTTGTATATTTGTGGAATTACAGGGAAAGTGGCTAAGTATGGAATAGGGAAGCTGTGGATCGGTCGGACTTGTTTTTGGAATCGAAGATTGAATATTTCATGAGCAATGGACCAACCCGACGGCGTGCAAATGGCATTCCATGATGTTTGAAATGCCTTTCGGAAGGGATAATATAATACATCCATAAATTTTTCGCGAGAAATAAGATCTTATATATAATTTTTAATTGCTAATTGCAAAATGGCGCAGGCACAGGAAACGATTAAGAATTGGTTCTTGAACCTGCTGGCTTAGATGATCCTTGAAGAAATTCAAAGAGAAATGGCGAGAGTATGGACAAACATGCTTCAAAATGGGGTGACAATAGTTCAAAAGGAGATGTGAGAGGACAGGGTTAAATTGTATGTCTCGGAAGTTTCAGTGCAAAATGTACTATATATATATATACATTTTATTATTGTTGACAAGTCTGAAGGTCCTGAGACAAAGGGAGAGCAAGGAGCGAATGGCAAGGTCTGAAAAGCGGCCGGATGGGATTCAAAATAGGGTTATGGGGATACTTAGGAGAGGTGATTGTCCGACGGTCAAATTTTATGTATGAAATTTTTATTTGCAAAGCGTGTAAAAAAAATGTCTAGAAACATGATAGAGTTATTGACGGTTTGTATATTTATTGGAGATTAGGAAAGTGGCTAAGTATGGAATATGAGCTTGATGAATTCGGACTTCGTTTTGGAATCAGATTGAAGATTATGAATAGACCAACTCGACGAAGCGCAAATGACATTCCATGATGTTTGAAATTAACCTTTCGGAAGGGATATTATAACCATCCAAAAATTTTGTAGTTTAATATTAGTAATAGGATATTTCCTCAAATCTCGGTTTAGCATTAACGCTTTCTAATGGCATACTTAGAAATAAGATCTTATATATAGTGTTAATTGCCCCTTTAATAACAAAGAGACACGAGAATCAACGATTAATCGTTGGATATTTCTTGAACCCGATAACTGACGATCATAAAATAGATTCCAATAAATGGAGAAATATGGAAAGTGGACACAGGGGATTCAAATGGGTTGACAATAGTTCCTGTAAGGAGCGTGAGGACTTCGGCGGTCCAAATTGTATGCCGGAAGTTTCGGTGCAAAATGTACCAAGAAAGAGGGGCATAGATAGGCTATATATCTGAGAAGGCAATTATGATCTAAGTCAGTTGTAGATTTGTATATTATTAAGTCAGTCTTGTTAGTAGGTCATGGAACAATAGAAGTCCAATCTAGAGCCCTCCTACCAGGAATCTGTGGTCGGAGAAGTGACTAGGTATGGAATAGTTCATGGAACAATAGAAGTCCAATCTAGAGCCCACCTATTGGGAATCCACGGTCGAAGAAGTGGTTTGGTATGGAATGGGGAAGCAGTCTGTCGATGTCACACTATAAGAGCATGAGTGCAAACATAGATTTACATGATCACGCCTACTGCTTGTGACTAGGCATTTTTGAAAAGCGAATAAGTGTGAGAAAGATGAAGTTGGGGAAAGAGAAAGCGGATATTTGGATATAAGTAGAGGGGAAAAAGAAGGGCTAATATATTCACATGCGTAATAGATATCCCATGTCCTGGAAAGATGTTTTCTACATGTTTCTGGAGAAGTCATATACTTATTGCATATACTTGGAAATAAATGAGAAGTTATATACTTGCAGTCCCGCGAAACAATGGAAAGTGAAATTTAGACAAAGTGGAAGCACTTTCAAATTCGGCGCGCTGAATCTGCCAACCCGGTTACGAGGATGATTTTAAGGATGAAATTTATTTTAAAATGTAGAAACCTTTGTGAATCTTACTAATCCTTCATATGCTAACTATAAAATGTTGTGATATTTTTGTAAAAATATTCCAAATTTCTAAGGATTTATATAGTTTGTATAAAAGTTGGCTTATTTTTTAAGGTAAAATAATTTTATCCTATAAATTTGAATAATTTTATAAAAAAAAAAAAAAAAAAAAAATTTTGGGAAAAACCATGGAAAATTAGCCCATGGCGAAATTTAGCCACTAAAAGCATCCATGCCGAACAACAAGGCATTTTCGGAGAAAAAGCGATTAAGTAGCGAGAAAGAGAAACTTCTGAGGATAAAAGAGTGAAGGAAATGAATTACAAGTAAAGCATAGGTGGTTCAAACAAGCCCCATTGTTGCAAAACCATCATTTTCTAGTAATTGTCGGCAAATGCTTTGTTGAAGATTAGATTTTATTGCAACTTGTGGATGTAAGTGTGTTCTTGTTACATTCTTTCTATGATTGTAACATATTGACTTAAGTATTAACTTCTTGCATTATGGGTTGTTAGAATTAAAACTTAATAATTGCATCTTTAGAAACAAGAAGAATGATTTTGCTGCAACATTGTGACTTGGTATTGCTATGTTCTCTGCATTCTGAATAGAATTGAATGTTGGTTTAGGCGTGTGTAATTCATTTTTGTTTACATAAAAGCTTGATGTCAACACAGTACATTGTCATATAATTGTTAGATGCTACATTTTAGAACAAATTACCTAAGAAAATACAATATCGAGGAAAGAAATACTAGACTATCGGACCATGCCAATGAGAAGATGTGTTAAATCTAGAAAAGAAGTAGCAACCAAGACTCCAAGGCAAATTTTTTTAATAGAAAATCCCATTTAAAAAAAAAACAACGAACATTGTATATCTATGCTTAGAAATTGGACCTGATTCTTTGGGAAAAGAATTGAGCGTCTTCCACAAACACAAGCAGGGGATCCACAACATGCAAGAGCCATCGAGATGCTCTTCAACATGCATATAAAGCTGATTACCATGCTTTTTTTTAGGAAATCCTTGGAGTTTTCTCCTCGATGGATCATCATGTGATGATATGATGATAGTTGAAGCCTTCTCGCCCAGAGGGAAAGAGAAGGCGAAAAAGAAAAGCGTTGCTGAGGAAAATGGAATAACCATGGCGAAATTTAGGACACACCAAGAAACCGCCTCTTCACAGTCAAAAACTTCAGGGGACACAGGTTGCACATGCAATTCGAGAGGCCCAAATTAGTCCGATACAGGTGGAAGAAGTACTAGTAGGAACTGCCTTGCACCGATTATAGAATACGGTCCTCATTCCTAAGATTTTAATTGTATGTCGAGATAGCAGGACAATAGTCCGCAAGTGAAACTCTTCAACTAATGGACTAATTTGGACCTCCGAAATTCCTACTTTCAAGTTGCAAAGTGGATATTGCGTTCAACGTTGGTTTCTTTTTTTGAAACTCCTTATTTTGGTGTTGTTAGGACTGCCATCACCAAGCCGAGAAGTTATTTTTGTTATGGTTGATTTCAATTTGTGTGTAGGAGTGGGAAGATTCTCTATATTGTCATCATCCATTGTCATATTATCGTCCATCGGATCATCTTCTTTCGACTTAGAATTCATGACACCAACCTCTGCGCCAACCATCAATGCAAGCTGGGTAGGTTTTTTGAATAGGTAGGGTTGCCTTGGAATTCTTTGGCTTGAAATATATCTCGATTGTACCAGGGACCATTCATACCACCGAAATGGAATGACATGTGCTATCATCTAGAATAGTATTACCTTTAAATATAGAAAAATCATATCGTTATCCATCAAACAAACTTGGGTCCATTACTAGGCACAGTTCTTCAAATTCACATGGTCATAACTCTCTAACCGTGAGGGGTTATGTGGTGTTCTACATACCACCGAAATGGCATGACAAGCACTATCCATCTAGGATAGTTTCACGACAAATTCATTTGTCTTCATCTCATTATTCACAATTAAGCATGGGTTATCTTACTCCATAAAGCATATTCCGTGAGGATTTCACCATAAGAGGGACCACTTTGGGATTCATCCATATTTACTCACCATAAGGGGACCACTTTGGAGTTCATCCATATTTACTTCTTATCAACCATGAAAAAACAATAATGAGTCATATTTACATCAAACAATCTTGGGTCCATTACCCAAACCTTTTTGCTACGGGGCATTCTTCAAGGGTTGACATCAATGATAACCAACCTTAATCAACACACCTTAGCTCTGATATTATAGACTACATGTACCATGCCTTAAACTCACCTCAAACAGACCTTAAACTTGGTTTAAGCACTCCTGAAATATTCGCCCACACATCCTTCTATATTCATTGGATTATTCTGCACTTAGCCTCATCTTCCTTGTGAAAATTCCCTCTTTTAGGGTTTCTCTGATACCATGTTAATTTTCAAGCTTAAATAGATAACAAGAATTCAGAGTAGTGTTCTTTAACCTTTAACAATTAACTAGAACATTAACTGAAGCATAAGGATCACTGAAAGAAATACATTCACATAGAGGACAAGTATTTATATTGATATATTGATATATTGATCAGTCAAACAAGTATAATGGACTTACAAGACTCTTCTAGAAAGAGGGAGATAAGATACTATCACTAAGACAATAGTTCTTACTTTTGTCACTGTATCTTCAATATATCTTAGCCTCTACCAGTAGCTTTTTCTATCCTCTAACTGTTGTCACAAAATTGTTTTGTTGTTTCTTGTTGGCTGCCCCAAATCTGGCCTTAAGGCTGTCTCAGAACTGCCCTTAAAGTTGCCTAATATTGCTTCCTAGAATAGATTTTTTCCACCCTCAGAAAAGGACCTTAGATGTTGTCTAGAACATCCTTTATTTGTTGTTCAGAACACCTTCAGTTGTTGTCCAAAACAACTTTAGAAGAAAGTATATTTGTTGTTATAGACAATCTCTTATATGCTACCCATAATTGAGTTATCAACTGCTACAAGATAGAGTAGATGGATGCTGCTAGAATAGATTAGTTGATGCCTTAGAATAGGCCTTGTTGTTGCCTCAGAATAGACTATGATGCTCCCTCATAATAGTTCTAACTGCTACTCAGAATAAATGAACCGACCTGATGTAAAATTGATATAGAAACTTATGCAAAAATTGATGCGAAAACTGATGTGAAGAGAGGGTGCCTCCCTCTCTTTATATATGATAGAGTCTAGGTGAGGTAGATTTAGGTTAGGGCCACCTCTTAGATTAGAACAACTAGGTTAGGGCTAACCTAGGCTGACCTGGAAAGGGAGCAACTTCAGGAGGGAGGTTTAGGAAGAGGCCAGCTTGAGGAGGAAATCTTGGAGGGCTGCTTGGAGGCCAACTTGAGGAGGGAATCTTGGAGGCCAGCTTGAGAGAGGGCAACTAGGAGGGATGCTTGAAAAGAATAACTTCTGCAGTTGCTCAAAATTCAACATTTCAGGCCTTCTCTGATAGCATATTGAAGTTTTAATTATACATCTAGCAATTACAATTCTTCTTTATTATTATAATCATTTATCACATTAGCTGCATAAATAAGATCACTGAAAGAGAAGAAATCACAAAAAAAATTGAGACACACAAATTATCATAGGAAACGCTCATGGGGGAGAAAACCCAGCAAAAACTTCCTCAATATAGATAGACCAAAGACTGGATAAAATATCCTCCTCTACTCCTTCACTAGGAAGAGTAGCGCATCACTTAACCAAGAAATACCAAGAGATAGACCAAAAACCTCCTTGATGTCACCCCAATTGCAACAATTACTCCTCCAAGACTTGCACACTTCTTCATAGTTGCAGAGCTAGTGTGGTGAACGTGTCCAAATGAGGCATTGGCCTCTCTTATAAATAGTGGTCTGGCCAGACTATAATTAGGTCTGGGCCAACCTATCACTTTACCCTCTTAATTTACATTTAAATGTCAAGGCAAAATAGGGATAGGCACAATAGAGCCTAATTAAATATAATATAATAATATTATTCAACTCTCTCTTAGGTAGAATATTCTTTGAAGTTACAATATTTCAACATCTTCGTCTTCTTATTCCTATCAATAGCTAGCAAGAAGTAGTTAGGTCTTATAATCAGTTACGTAGCTATATTGTAACTAAAATGCAGTGGCTAAGAAACCCAAGAATTCATCAAGAATGTATGAATGTATCTAAGCATGAGTAGAAACAACTTCTATAGATTTTCTCAATTCGACTCGCCTCTCTCGGACATTGCAATTGAGTTTGTCTAATCATTACACCCTTGTTCGGGATATTTCTTACAGACTTAGAAGACCAACATTCTAAAGAAACTAATCAATATGTCGATTTTTTTCCCTTTTGATTCTCCACTATCAATTCTTGGCTTACATATTCATATGATTGGTATCGTTTTCCATTGCTTCCAAATCAATTCTATTTGAATGTTTATTTCTTGGTTTTCTTAAATAATCTAACTTGATATGTTTTTTCCATAACAAAGATTGACTCATTTCGTTAACTTTGTTGTCCCACTATGTTTTGCTTGGGCACAACATATCAAATTGGATGAATAATGTGGGATGTCCAAGATGGTGGGAATCCATGGGACACAATTAATAAGTCTACCACATTGACTGCTAAGACTTTGGGACAATATTTGAAAAAATCAATATAGAGGTCATGTATGTCATAGAACTCATTAGATTGAAACTTAAGGATGAAACAAATGATCAAATGGTCAGGGAATAAGTGGCAGGGAGAGGGTCTTGAATTGACTCGAATGCATGGTTGGTTAGGTGTATTGTATATACTAGAATCATAGACAAATTGAATAATGGGATCAACAATTGCACACAATATTTCTTAGCTAAGAGGAAGATTCTTCAAAAAAGTTTTGGATAAAAATGAAGTTGGTCAATGATGATAGTTATACACTTTTGTGTTTCTTGAGAAAATAATGTTTCTTTTTCTTTCTATAAATGCTCCTATAAATTCTTTAAATTTGCTTTAAATTCAAAGTTCCATACTTTATAATATATTTAATTAATCTCAATAATATTTTTATAATCTAAATCATTTCAAGCACTATGTGGAAAATGTCCTACCTTGAATTGGCTAGAGATATGAATGGAGTGAGAAAAACATGCAATATGAAAGGCCAAATAACTAAGGCTACACTGAATTGAATCTTGAATATCAAATATCAAATGTCCTACTTTGAATTGGCTAGAAATATGAATGGAGTGAGAAAGACATGCAATATGAAAGCCAAATAACTAAGACTGCACTGAATTGAATCTTGAATATCAAATATCAAAAATTTAAAGCTGCACTGAATTGAATCTTGAATTTCAAATATAAAAAATTTAAGAAGATATTTGAATATGCTTCGTAAACAACATTTAATAAATTAATAATGATAAACTCGCATGGCTAAATTATACTAAACGTGGAGGGAGGACAATCAAGTGAAAGCCATACGAACTAGACAAAATCCTAAAGGCTAAGTGAAAATCATGTTGTAAAAAAATTGTTATCAGCAAAAAAAATATTTTTCATTTTTACATATATTATATAATAATCATTTACAAATTAAAATAAAACCAATCTTACTAAATTCATTTAAAAGACACAAATCAGAATTTGTATTTATTTAACCACAATCTCACAGTTTGGAAGCTTCCTAATCTCACCAGGGATTAGGACTGTATCACAACCCTGAAGATTGAGATGCTTCAGATTTTTAAGTTCACATATTCGAGAAGGCAATGATTTTATATTTGTACAAAAGTTAAGATACAAGAATTGAAGATATGAAAAATTACCTATCTCTTCAGATATATCTTCAACCTCACTGAAAGCTAAACCGAGCAATTCAAGTCGTGTCAATTGCCACAATGATGATGGCAATGATTGCATGGATATGCGATGAATATCCAATACCCTCAAAGAGGTGAGGTTGAGGAAAAATGCTTCTCGAATTTCTTTCAATCCCTTATTATCTCCCATGAGTAAAGAAACTAGATTGGGACATCTCAATTCTGCTGGCAAGGACCTAATATCATTGCCCATAACCGATATTCACCTGCAATTATCCGAAGCTGGGATGTCAGGGAAATGTTGAAGACTTTGACCTGCCCTCAATACACAATTCTCCTCATTCTCTCCAATATAAATTGCCATGTCGTGGACGACATCGTGAACAGTAATCACGCCCCCTTTCACTTGGAATAAGCAACGGTTTTCAAGTAACTTTACATAGCTCTCCCCGGTCTTTAATACATAGTCATAGTCCACGTTTTCTTTGGCCTTAACCAGGCCTTTTGAGATCCATGTTTGCACCATCATCTCCACCATAATCGCAGCATCTTCACGCAACATGGCACAGCGAAGAAAACAGTTTTTCAAATTAGCATCGGGCAAACTATCGTAACTCCATCTCAATCGCTGATACAGTTCTCGATTAATTTGAGGATGAGTAACCGAAAAATTTAAATCCACTTTTTGCATCTGCTTTAAAGCAAGCTTCCACTCATCTACGGTTGTGTTGCCCATCATTGTTGAGCCTATTACTCTTATTGCCAACGACAACCCTTTACACTCCTCGACCACCTGTCGCACAATATTCTCTATACCCTCCGAAACATGGCCGTCTTCGAAAGCTACTTTCAAAAACAACTCCCAGGCCTCCTCTCTTTGTAGGGGTTGTATTTCCATGAACTGTTTTGCATTCATTTCTCGAATCAGATCCCTATTTCGAGTTGTGAATACAAGTTTGCTCCCTTTGTTCTTGCCAAATTCCACGCCCAATTCTTTCGGATAGAGTGCCCCCCACATGTCATCTAAAACCAAAAAGAATTTCTTGGTCTTCATATATGCACACAACTTCATCTTTCCCATATCAGCGGAACAGTTGACCAAATCTAAATTAATTGTAGAAGCAATATCATTTTGCATCTGCAGAATTGGAAATTGAGCAACTGTAACCCAAATTACGTGATCAAAATCGTTACCAACCTTGTAGGTATTGTAGACTTTTTTGAGCAATGTTGTTTTTCCCACACCACACATACCGTACACACCAATTATGCGAACATCCGGAGCTTCCGAAACCCAGCTCCGTAGCTGTGTCTCTGCAAATTTAATTTCCAAGCCGACCAATCCAGTGTCAGGTTCATCCTGAAGTAGTACGTCTGCCAGTTGTGGTGCCGCGGACGCAATCTGTTGAGCACTGCAAAACACGGAAAAGTCGGTTCTAAGCTCATCATGGAGCTCACGAATAGTTGTGTTCCACTCTCGGATTTGCGTAGAGACTTTGGGGTTGCAAAGGAGGCAGTCAGTACACTGCTGCAGCCACGGGCGTTGTGAGCGATGGATCAACTCTCTGGCCTTTCGAACTTTACGATGCATCCTCAACAAACAATTCTTCAGAGGATCCGGTGCCTCTCTCTACTGATCTTGGAACTGAGAGCTAATATCAAGCAAGAGACTCTTCATACGATATAACTGTTCTTCCAGAAGCTCACAGTTGTCATCCAAGTGAATTGCATCGTCTATCTGTTGGATGAGTTGTTGGATGAATGGAAAAAGAATAGCGCTGCTAATGGTGTTGCCTGTGCTTCCGGTTGCAATATCCATTGTTTGCACCAACAACGAGTGAGATCAGAGAAGCATAGCAGATGAAATTAGAGCAAAATAAAAGAGAGTATGTTTTTTATGTGCAAATAGGGCCATTTTGGGTTGGGGTCATTGGAGAACCGTGTTTGGCTTGCACATTACTTCTTCGTTCTCTTTAAAGTCACGGGTCGTTTGCGTACAACTGGAAAAGAAAACCTCTCACCTTTCAATTATTTCAAAAAGTAAGAGTAGGTGAGAGTAAGCCAAACTTGAAAAGTAAGAGTTTCAATTATTAGTCCCTGCCGAAAGGCCAAGGGCAGGGACTATAGCGATGAGTTCATTGCTGACTTCATATTAGTTTAGGGTTGACTTTAAATTTTTTGCAGAAATTCTAATGTTTAACTTAGAAAGTTTGTATTCATATTTTTTTAAATAAAAAAATTATAAATTTGTTACAATCTTATTGGCTGATAAGTTTGAAGTGTTATTGCTGGCTTCACTTCTTCCCATGCACTTTCATAAATGCCATAAATGCCCACGCATTGATAGTGATTACCATTCGTCATTTTCTTAGCTCAGGGTTCAAGGCTACGGCACCGCCACTGTGCGCTTGTACATACCCTTGTTTACCCTCATTCTCCACCATGAGGGTTCTGGTACATACTCTCGCTTGTACATACCCTCGTTCTCCACCATGAGTGTTCTGGTCCATACCCTCGCCCTTCCCTCGTTTTCCATCACGAGTGTGATGGTACATACCCTCGCCCTTCCTGTAGTCTAAAGGTTGCACTCGGTAAGATAAGCAGAACTCGTATCGATGTATCAGAGGTGCAGGTGCTTTTCATTATGAGCCAGAGCCGATTTTAAATTAAAGGTTGGAATCTAGAAGGTGAAGCCGGTGTGCAAGCCGCCTCGGCAACAGTTAGTGTAAATGTTGGAGATCTAAAGCTGAAGGCCACATGCACCGATTCAACATTTGTTGATGTTCGCAGCCTCAATGGTATCACTCTGGGCGTCGAGAAACCAGGTTTCTTCATGATCGACTATGATCTGCCCAAGAAGGTACATTCCACACTTCTCGATTTAATCTTCTTTAAATGCGAAAATACATGAGTTTGCTGCTAGAATATTCGTAGCCATTTATTTTCTTTTTATAATTTTTGATGATCTGCAGGCTGCGAGATTCCAGTTCATGAGCTCCGCAAAACTTGCGGGCAAACAGTTGAAACTGACATACATTCATGCCCAAAAAGCCAATATGACTGTGTTGGATGGCAATTTGGCCTTCGATCCGTCGAACAAAGTCTCAGCTAAGTATAGCTTTGCATCGGCGAGCGGTCAGCTCAAGTACTCATATGTCCATGGCGGAGGAGGCATAACATTTGAGCCTGGCTATGATTTCTCATGGAACTTCTCAATGCAGAAGGCGTACGGAGAAAATTCTCTTAAGACTTCGTACGAGACATCGAAGAATACACTTGGTTTGGAGTGGACCAGAGACTCGAAAGTGGCAGGGTCTTTTAAGGTTTTTTTTTTAGCTGGTTTTTTGTTTTTAAATTATATACATTTGAGGAAATAATCTCACTCCACACTCACACACTTAACCGCAGAATGGGGGTGCTGGTACCAGGCGAGCCCTCACGGAGTACTCTCCCTTTTTCCCTGGAATTTCCGGATAGAAGGTGGATTGACTCCCAGCCGCATAGGCAGCTGGTATTCCCAAA
>SNQJ01S0009231.1:67732-89551 GCA_010110895.2 Picea sitchensis | reverse complement strand
ATGCATTCTCATCAAGGACAATACATATTATATTACATCAATCATCAATCAATCAATCCTTTGACATCAATCAATCACTTGACATCAATCAATGACATCAATCAATCGAACCATTGGCATCAATGACAACATGATCCAATAGGACTCTCATTCCCCACATGATTGTTTAGCCCGAGAGTATACACCTTCACAAGCATAGTCAATTAGTGCTTCACCTCCCTCTCTGAGTATCGACAACAGGCCGGATCAGGAAGTCTTAGAGCTCCGTAGCTGGTGCTGGACTCTCTCTGGGAGAAAACCACTTCCCAACAGACTCTCTCACCTGGAGGGAGTTGCTCACAAGCCTAAAAACCTGCTTCTTCAGCACACCCTTCGACTCAATTCCAACCGAGTGAGGGAAACCACAACAACATAAAGCACTCATTTGACACCAGGATGACGACCACAACAGAAAAAGGGCATAGTCCCACAAATGGCAACAACCAGACACTAAAACACAGCACGCTCAGGTGATTATCCAGGTGTTAGGTTCTACAGAAGACACAAATCACCTCACAGTTTACCGGTTACAGGATGCGTGACAGGAAATTATGCAGAGGTTGAGGATGCAGGCCAAACGCAGAGACCAAATGGAATTTACTGGAATACACCGAACAATCACAAAGGTCTCATGGTTTTGGTTTTCAGTGTTGTGTGTGATATGCAGATCTCAGACGCAGAGGTCACACAATTTAGACAACAAATGATAGAATGGAAAACGAACCCCCAACTCAGTTGATGCTTCAACTTTTAACCATATGCATCTAGGTCAACACTTGTCTTCCTGGGGTTACATGCGTTCCCTTTTTCACACTTGGAGCTGCGTGCGTTGCCTCTCCCAGGACTTAGAAAAATGTTTATCACATAGCTTTTGGAATAATAATAAATTATTATTCCCAAGGACTTAAGACCCTAGGCTCAACACTTAGCCCCTCTTTCCAACCTTCCAACCCCTTTCCCTTACCCACTCTGTGGAATCTTAGTCCCCCATCACTCATTCATCGTGGTCGGTCTGCATGCAGTGGTGTTTATATTTTTATTAATTTTCTGCATGATTACATATACAAAAGCAGGTTCCCGGCCTTAACACTTAGGCTCTCCATCCTAATAACACATAATCCCACCAGCTTATATAAACTTGGCTCACCAGTCTATAAAACATAATTACAATTCATAATGCAAGCTCTATACTTCATAGACATGATTTACAATAGGGCTCAGCCTTGGGGACATTACAAAGTGCCTCTTAGCTGAAGCTTGATTCTCTCTAGAAAACCAAGGGAGATATTCATAACAGTCAGGAGGATAAGGGTGAATATGAGAGGGCAACTTTAATGGTTTAAACATGTTCATCCTAATTTTGATTTGAAAGGTTGTGGGATGATCATGAGGGATAGCAATTTGCTGACAAGGTTCAGAGGTTGTGGCAACAAGTGTTGAGCTCTGTATAGGTTTTGAATCAATTTTGATTTCTTCAAGGTTACATGGCTGATCAGATTCAAAAGGAATTTGAATACAGAGGTCATTTTAATAAATGAACTGAGGCACAAAAACTTATTTAACTTCTACAATACAAGCAGGCTACAAATCTTCTTCTAAACATGGATTTATAAAATATGGTTGATAATCTTCAGAATATACAAAACAAAGGATAAGTATTTTAACATGTGAAGGGAAAAGTATAAAGGAGATGATAAAGAATAATAGTAGTTCATAAAGTAAACTGATGAACTAGTACCTGGATTTTGAATCCAGCCTCTTCATCTTCTATCAGTCGGATTCTCCCCAATGGAGTCTTTAATGTGGAGTCACCAGGCAGATGATTACAGTCAATTTTTATGTATGTCTCTTGTCTTCCATCAAGAATTAGATCTTTGTCATTCTCCCAGGGAAACTTTGCTTTCACTTTCGTTCCCCGACAACGACACCATTTTGTTATCACTCCAAGAAATCACTCCCCAACTGTAGAAGGGTGTAAGCTTGGTAACTTTAAAAAAAAAAAAATGTGGAGGAAAAGAGGATCATATCGGATGACATTATAAACTCATATCCATTTAGGAATACATCAGTCACTTGAAAGACCAAGGATTTCAACTATGTAACTCAGAAAGTTTTAACTTATTGTGTGTAAACATGGAGAAGATCTATTATGCTAGCATAAATACCTATACAATAGTGTATGTGGATGGCCAGTAATGATAGGTAAAATACTCTTCACACCAGCAGAAACATATATAATATTGCATATAATATATGGCCAGACTCAACAGGTAAATACTTGTAACTTTAGCTTATGAATGCACCAAAAGGATAAAAAATATCTGGCATTAAGACAAACATCAAAAGCAAAGTATATAAGTTTAGTATACCAATGAAGACATGTGATGACAACCTTCTGTCATTGAATATGCATAAACTTGGAAAGAAAGGAAATGGAAAACTAAGTAACACAGTGAAAGAATCTCGATGTCAAGATATATTAATGGACATCTCCAAAGGATGAAATGTACAATTCTTCAAGAATAGAACCACAGTCCTCAGACTATTCTTCCTCCCTATAAACTGTGTCTTTGTGGTCTTTAAATAATCTTTACAAATTAGTTTCAAGATCCTCAAAAGATGGATCTGATAACCTCTTTTCCTATCTCAAATTCGAATTTGTGAGGTGGTTGGAAAAGACAAAAATTTCAGAAAATATGCTACTCAACGATTGACCCATATCTCTCAAACCAAAACAGTTGTGTACAAACAGGAAGACTCTATTGTATATTGCTTTTTTTTTAGAAAAAACCTCTCTCAATTCTTTGAGATTCGTTTTCATTTTCCCGGGATATGCATTTCAAAAACATGTCTCAACTAGGGAAATTCTGAGATCTGAAAATTAGGGCTCGGAGATGAATTCGATTCTCCCAATATATGACACTTGTAGGAAAAATGAGAGAGGTTATTGTTCTTTGACGTGTTAGTAACAAAATGCTCTTCCCTTTTCTCAAAATTATTCTCCAGTCGTTGAGAATCATAATTTGAAAATGATGACTCAACACAGTGAAAACAGACTCTTCTGCACTTTTGGCGGCTCATTTGCCCTTGAAAATATGATTTAGCCTCCAAAAAGGAAAACGTTCGGCGGCTCATTACACTGTAAAATTACCACTTAGCTGCCAAAAGCTAAAATTTACTTTTGGTCTATTTTATGAGGTGAAATCCTTATTTTATTGAATTGATATGATTATAAGCCTTTCTCATAAACTCCATGACTAAAATACATCTTCTCTCTAAATCTCTCTTGTGATGTGAAATCTCAAATATTTTGGAAATCATTTTTGATTTATAACAATCAACAAAGTCGCGATTTTGCGAGGCAGAAAGCTCAAAGAGAAGATTCATCAGAACTCGCCAAATGTGAAACCCCAAAGTGATTCATGCCGTCCAACTAGAGGAACACATGGCACGAGAGTAGAATTTCGTTGACTCGCAGAATGGCGCAGTCAAAGGGAAGATTCATGAGAATTCACGAAATTTGAAATCACGAAATAATCTGGGTCGTCCATTGTAAGGGGACATGTTTCACCTGATCCAAGCTATCACGATTTCTTGACTTGAAGGTTTGAGTCAAAGGGCGAGTCATGAAATCTCGTGAAACCCGAAGCTGTGAAATAATCCAAGTCAGTCGCTCCAGCAAGACACATGGCACTAGATCCAAGTCGCAGAGAAGGTTTTCTAGAAAGATTACATCAAAAGTGTCGATATCCCGGGTCTCGAAAAAATGATATCATTTGGGTCATCCGATCGAATGGGGCGTGTGGCACTCGATCCGAGCATCACGATTTCGCTTACCAGGGGCTTGAGCATGAAGCGAAACACAATTTTGCAAAACACGAAATCGCAATGTGCCTGGAGACTAGGATCATGGTCACTGCCCAGGGTCATATGGAAGTAAGGTTTAGTTGAAACATCCGGCCCCCAATCCCGTTTAGAGGAATATTTCAGAGTCCAAAGGAAGCATCACAACCATTGGTTGAGAAGAAGATCTGACCGTCGGTCAGATAAGCAATTTCATCGATTTTGATATCGGTAAATATGAAGGTGAGCCATATAAAAGCCCCTGAAACGTGAAATGTCGGGATGACATTAGAACAGGGTCATGGCCCTGGGTTACATTAAGGAGGGGCTAGAGGAAAGGAGTCTAACTTTCGATCCTTGGAGAGTAGGCATGTGGTCGTCCCCTGAGAATTTCATTTCGACCACTCTCCAGGGAAAAGCAGTTAATGTATAATTGAACAGGTGGTTGATACCTCGGCTCAATCCATAAATGGAAGGCATGGAGGTTCTGGAGCGGTCAACTCGTGGTACCCCTGTGGATGGATTTCCCTGCCAGAGCCATGTCGATTTGATCTTGGGTCTGATAGAGGAGTGCAAGTGCAGCCTAACAAAAGAAGATACATACGCAAAGTTTTTATTTCTATAGCTAGGTCACACTCCTAGTGTTCGTAGGTTGTTTCGAGTATATATACTCAGTTTTTATATTTTGTAATGGTTAATGCTAGAGCAATGCTCTCGTATTGTAAAGTTTTAATGAACACTCTAGTTCTCTAGTTATGCATACACATTTGAGACTTCTTGTTTAATGACAGCCATCTTTCTTACTCCATCTTATTTCCCTCTGATATTGAAAGAGTTCATGACTGACTGATTCACTTAAATTATTGTGATGACATTATAATGGATGATTGATTATAGTTTTGTTACAATTCCTTTCATTTTTTTGAAATTTAATTTTGAGAAATTCTTGCGTTTAAGTTTTTCTTCTTTGGGATGTTGGAAGAACTGATGTCCTCGGTAGACCTATACATTTCTTCACTAAGTCTTCCTCCTATTCACCCTTACTACAACTTACTGACTGAATTTAGACCAAGACCTCACCTATATGTGCATACCAGCCCAGTTTTTTGAGTTAAGACTATGCTTTCTTGAGACTGCGCCCATTTGACCCTTTTATAACCAAACTGTGACAGAAAAATCTGATGGGTATCAGGCTAACCTCTGCTGCAATTCATTGGTGACTTCTGGTGCTAACATTTCTGGTGTCGTTGCCGGGGACGAAATTGAAAATTTTCCCTGGGATTGAACGACAAAGATTACTGGTTTTGAAGGTGCATCAGAACTTAGTACATTGAGATTGCAAATGTGCACCTGGAAATTCCACTGAGGTGACTACATTGTCTTGGCTCCACTGTTTCGGTGAAATTGTGTATGGCTACACCTGGTAGCCCCTGGGAGAACACAATGATCAGATATGGCCTTTGATGGTGAACAAGGACCAGACACACCCATTTTGCATATCTTTCACCTGGAGACTCCATTATTAAAGGATTGATTGGCGACTCCACTGGTTCGAAATGGAAAGAATCATGGCTCGAAGGTTTGCTCCTTTTAATTTTTCTATTGTTCCTAGTTTTCTTAATGTTTTCCCTATTGCAAATGAATGGGGCGATTATTTTCCCATATTTAGAGAGCGTAAAGAGGAAAACCCTTCTCAACATCTCCATGAGCTTCATTAACTCATGCATCAGTGGGGAATACATCATGAGGATGTATTATTGAAAATGTTCATGTTCTCGTTAGCAGGAGATGCTAGTGAGTGGTATTTCTCCTTATCCCCTGCCAACATCTCCTCCCTGGGAGAATTTCATGCAGCTTTTAATAAGCATTGTCAAAGGTATTATTCCTCTGAGTTTATCTATCATAACTGTTGTAGGGGATGTGACGACCATGATCAAGGTATGGTTGTTTCTAATGAAAGCTATAAGGATGAGGACCATGAAGAGGATGATGACACATTAGGTGAGTTGATGGAGTTGGTAAAATCTCTCTCCGTCGAGATAGAAAGGTTCAAATCTGTAAAAGGTGCAGAGGATTTTCCATTCCTTGAGGCGGATGTTCTTGGCAGCTCTATTCAAGATGATAATGAAGATTTCATAGTCATAGAGACATTAGTTTATGCCCCTGATGAGCCTGTTATCTCAGATTTAAAGGAGGAAGCCATTGTGGAAGACGATTGTTCTCTTTTTCTTCACGAGATTTCCCATGATGTGTTTACATTTTGGATTGAAAATAAGGATCGAGAGATCATTCCATTTTTGCAAGATGGAGGAGTTTTGTGCTCACCCAGCTTCATTGATTATTCTGATGAGGATCAGCAGAGCCCCACATCGCAGTTTATTGACCAAAGGAGAAACCGACCTATATATGACAACTACGAATCATATTCTGAGCTGGATATGTAGGATTTCCAAGAGAAGACTATAGAGCCTTATCCGTTGTTCACTAACGAAGAATATTATGAGGAAATCAACCATCCTGGACCTACATAAGACGTTGAGCAACAGACTAAAGAGCAGAGATTTCCCACAGTCCCTGGTTATGATGATTATGAATCTAACTCTTGGGAGAGCCATGAAGGAGAACCCGAGGAGAAACAAAAGGGGCAGTTTATCTCCTCTCTAGAGCCTATCAGTGAGCAACCATCGCTTGGGTCCAGTTAGCCTGCATCTACTATTCACCCACCTGTGTTTGCTAGATATATTCAGCCATGTGCGAGTAGCTGTGTGACAGATCATGCTGCATGTTACAAAGTTTATGGAGTTTTCCACTTGGCCTATGAGCCTATGAAGGATTACATGGAATTGTATTTCCTTCATGTTTTGAAGCCAACCAACTTTATCTTGACCTCAACATTAGGAGGAAAGCTGAAGAATGTAACCATTATGTTGTCATGGTTGTGTTCTCTATTATCAATCCTAGATAGAGTGAAGGAGCTTCCAGTTAGTAAGTTACTTGAATGGATATGGTGGAAATTTTCTTTCACCTAGCACTGTGTAAAAATTTTGTAGTTTAGGACTGTACATAAATAAGCTCCTCCGAGCATGTGTGTTTATTTTTATTTTTACTTATCAGCTTGTATTCCTTGGTAGGGTGTTTTGAGATTGACTCCATATCCCAACAGAAGGCGAATGGAACTACAAAAGGAGATCTTAGAGCCTCACAGGGAGGACTCTATCCCCCATGGAGCCTAATGTTATCACCAATAGTTGTCAAGGGAAACAGGGTATCCAAGTCCATGACCTGCACATGAAGAATTTGAGCGCAACACCCAGAGCAGTCCAACATGGACTCAAATCAAGCAAGCTAGTTCGGCTTTCAACGATGAAGATCCATCAGGGAAATCGAATCGATGACCATCGGGTGATCAGGACCACACAATTGCACAAATAATAGTGTCAGGCAAAGTTGTGAAATCACGACGTCATCCTAGACGTTGACCCTAGGAGGGCACGTGGTGCATGATCAACATAGTCATGATTTCGCGAGGTAGAAAGGTCAAAGAGAAGAGTCATCAAAACTCGTGAAACGTGAAACCCCGAAGTGATCCACGCCGTCCAACTATAAGAACACGTGGCATGAGAGTAGCATTTTTTTGACTCATAGAATGGAGTAGTCAAAGGGAAGATTCACGAAATGAGAAATCGCGAAATAATCTGGGTCGTCCATTGCAAGGGGACATGTGTCACCTGATCCAAGCTATCGTGATTTCATGACTTGAAGGTTTGAGTCAAAAGGAGATTCATGAAAGCTCGCAAAACACGAAGTCGCGAAATAATCCAAGCCATTCTCTCCAGTAGGATGCGTCGCACCAGATCCAAGTTGCAGAGAAGTTTTTTGGGAAAGCTTACGTCAAAAGTGTTGACATCCTGTAACGCCCCCAATCGTCATCCCACTGGCCGGGAAAACACTACTGTGCGGAACAACATCATTCTCATACTTAATTAATAACATGAATTTAAGTCATATTAAACACATTTAACTCAGAGTAAGCACAATATTACTGCTAACATAAATAATCCTTTTCATTAACAATAATTCATATGCACAAAAGAATACATGATACATATAAGCATCACAAGCATGCAAAACATAATATTAAACATAAACTGATACTTATCTTTGAAACCGTGGTAATTCCACCAACCACGTTCAGGCCTTCCACGAACGTCCCAGCCTCAAACCACGCTACTCATCATGTTCAGTAGTGGGTCACCCCTGAGCTGGGACTAATCTCCACCCAAGGCAAGGAATCCTAGTCTAGGCTAAGGTTATAGGGAAAATTGCACAGAATAACTGGAAGGATTCTTCCCAGGATGCCTTCTTACACCCACTACTCACAGACTCTCATTCACCACATGCCTATTCCGCCCGAGAGTATACACCTTCACAATCACAGTCCATCAGTGCTTCACCTCCGTCTCTGGGTCTCAACAATAGGTCGGATCAAGAAGTCTTAGAGCTCCGTATCTGGTGCTGGATTCTCTCTGGGAGAAAACCACTTCCCAGCAGACTTTCTCACTTGGAGGGAGTTGCTCACAAGCCTGACAACCTGCTTCTTCTACCACAAGCCTGACAAACTTCTTCTTCAGCACACCCTTCGACTCAATTCCAATTGGGTGAAGGAAACCGCAACAACATCAAGCACTCAGTTGACACAAGGATGACGACCTCAACAGAAAATGATCATAGTCCCGCAAATGGCAACGACCAGATGTTAAAAAACAACATACTCAGGTGATTATCCCGGTGTCGGGTTCTACAGAAGACACAAATCGGCTCACGGTTTATCGGTTACAGGATGTGTGACAAGAAATTATGCAGAGTTCGAGGATGGAGGCCAAATGTAGAGACCAGGTGGAATTTATGGGAATACACTGGACCATCACAAAGGTCTCATGGTTTTAGTTTTCAGTGTTGTGTGTGATATCCCGACCTCAGAAGCAGAGGTCACACAGCTTAGACAACGAACGACAGAATGGAGAACGAACCCCCAAACCAGTTGATGCTTCAGCTTTTAACCACATGCACCCAGATCGACACTTGTCTCCCTGGGGCTACATGTGTTCCCTTTTGCACACTTGGAGCTGCATGCATTTCCTGTCCCAGGACTTAGAAACATGTTTATCACATAGCTTTTGGAATAATAATAAATTATTATTCCCAAGGACTTAAGCCCCCAAGCTTATCCCCTAGGCTCAACACTTAGCCTCTATTTCCAACCTGTTATCCCCTTTCCCTTACCCACTCTCTGGAATCTTAGTCCCCCATCACTCATTCAACATGGTCAGTCTGCACGCAGCGGTGTTTATATTTTTATTAATGTTCTGCATGATTACATATACAAAAGAAGGCTCCCTTCCTTCACACTTAGGCTCACCAACCTATAAAACATAATTACAATTCATAATGCAAGATTTATACTTCATAGACATGATTTACAATAGGGATTGGCCTTGGGGACATTACAATCCCCTCCGCTTATTTTTGCACTGTCTTCAGTGCAATTTTACACTACATCTGTAAGCTTTTCAAAATTTTCAAAAAGATGCGGGTACTCTACTCGCATAACATCTTCATGCTCCCATGTCGTGTCCTCAAGACCGTACGAGGTCCACTGGACCTTTACAAGCCCTATAGCTCGATTCTGAAGCTGTTTGTTTTTCTTGTCCAATATGCGCACAGGATGCACTTGCAGGACACCTTCTTGTTCCACCTGAATCACATTCCAATCGATAACATGATTAGCATCTGGTATATATTTCTTAATTAATGAAACATGAAACAAATTATGTACAATCATAGATGCAGGTAATGCAAGCATATATGAAACTGGCCCAATACTTTCCAGGATTTCAAATGGCCCACAAAATCTGGCTGCCAACTTGGCGCAACTTCCCAGCTTCATGGAACTCCTGTTAGCTTTCACTTTCAGGAAAACATGATCACCCACTTTGAAGCCTCTGTGGGTTCTATTCTTATCAGCATAACTTTTTTGCCTGTCCTGGGAAGCTTTCAAATTTTGCTTAATTTTTATCATTTGGTCCTCCATCTCCTTGAGCAACTCTACCCCAACTACTACTATATTAGCTAGATTATCCCATCTCACTGGAGTATTGCACTTTCTTCCATAAAGTGCTTCAAATGGGCTCATCTTCAACGATGCATGATACCCATTGTTGTAGGCGAATTCTACCAAGTGCAGGTAGTCTTCCCATCTTGATGGTTTGTCCATCACATACATTCTCAATATGTCTTTTATTACTCTATTCACCCTCTCTGTCTATCCATTAGACTCAGGGTGATAAGTTGTACTAAAGTTCAGATTCGTTCTGAATCCTTTGAACAATCCTTTCCAGAAGTTCGAGGTGAATTTCGGGTCTCTGTCGAACACAATCGTTTTAGGAATTCCATGCAATCGTGCCACTTCCTTCATGGAAATATCAGCACATTTGCTTCCTTGTGAGTAGTTTTCAGTGGAATAAAATGGGCAGCTTTTGTAAGCTTGTCCACCACCACCATGATCGAATCATGCAGCTTGCTGGTTCTGGGAAATCCTGTAATAAAATCTATTGTCACCACTTCCCACTTCCACTTAGGAATGGGTAAAGGTTGCAGCAACCCTGCTGGGTGCCTATGCTCAACTTTAACTTTCTGGCACTCCATACATTTGGCGATGTATTCAACGATATCTCTCTTCATACCCGGCCAAAAGTAATGGCTCTTGACCGCTGTTATTTTTTTTTGATATCCAAGGTGCCCTGCATAAGGCACATTATGCATCTCCCGCAAAATCATTTGTTTCAAGCACTGGACATTGGGTACAAAAATTCTGTTCTTGTACAACAGTATTCCATCGGTTTCCAATTTATAAATTTCCATCTTCTGTGGCATCTTACCCTGCTGTAGCTTGGCTACCAATTCTTTGTACTGCAGATCTACATTTGCAGCTTCCAAAATCCTACTTTTAATATCATTCTGATACATGCTAATGGTTGTAGCATGTAATTCATGCACCCTCCTACTGAGTCCATCAACCACTTTATTCTCCTTTCCTTTGATATGCTTGATCTCAAAGTCATACTCACACATAAATTCCAGGCACCTACTTTTTCTAGCGTTTAAGGTTGGATGATCAAACAAATATTTCAGACTGTTATGGTCTGTTCTGAATTCAAACGATTGCTGCCAACTCCAAATCGTGAGTGGCATAATTCTTTTCGTTCTCTTTCAGCTTCTTGGACTCATAACAGATTACAAATCCATTATGACTGAGAAATCCTCCCAACCCTTCTTTACATGCAGTTGTGCACACCATGAAATCCACATTTGGATTTGCAATCCTCAATATTGGAGCGTTGGTTAACAGCTGCTTCAATCACTGGAAACTTTTCTCACACTCTTTAGTCCACTGAAATTTTTCCTCCTTCTTTTGCAAGGAAGTGATATGGTGAGCTATCTTTGAGAACCCTACGATAAACCTTCTGTAATATCCTGCTAGACCCATAAAGGATCTAACTTCCACCACATTCCTTGGCGCTGACCATTCTCTGATGGCCTCAACCTTATCAGGATCCACGATGATCCCTTCTTCTGAAATAATGTGCCCCAAGTAATGGATCTGCCTTTGATAAAATGAGCATTTGCTCAACTTGGCATTCAGCTGGTGTTCTCTCAACACTTGTAGCACCATCCTTAGGTGTTGTTCATGCTCTTCCTCCAACTTGGAATACACCAAAATGTCATCCAGGAAGACTATGACAAACTTGTCTAGATAGTCCCTAAACACACCATTCATCAAGCACATAAAAATAGCAGGTGCGTTCGACAACCCAAACGGTACCACTGTGAACTCATAATGACCATATCTTGTTCTAAAGGCGGTCTTTCTGATGTCTTCATCCTTTATTCTTACCTAGTGATATCCCTATCTAATATCTATCTTTGAAAATATTTTCGCACCTTTCAATTGATCGAAAATATCGTCGATCCCCGGCAGAGGATACTTGTTCTTGACAGTTACTTTGTTCAACTGTCTGAAATCAATGCACAGCCTCAATGTCCCATCCTTCTTCTTCACGAATAGGAACGAGGCACCCCAAGGTGACACGGTTGGGTGAATGTACCCTTTCTTTAGAAGCTCTTCAAGCTGCAATTGCAACTCTTTCATCTCTGGCATACTCATTCTATAAGGATCTTTCGACACTGGAGCTGCTCCAGGCATCAAATTTATAGAGAAATTGATATCTCTCTTCGGAGGTAGTCTGGGTACCTCTTGAAATACGTCTTAAAACTCTATTAGTATTGCATGGTCTCCAATATTTGAGACTTCATATCTGGATGCTTCCTCCACACTGGCTGCAAACAATTGACAACCTTTCATGTAGCACTTTTTCAACTGCATTGCTGATATTTCTCTAACAACCACAGCTCTGGGAATTCCTTGGACTATTTTTCGATTCCCCTCCTCATCTAGGCATGTAAATTCCTTGTTACGACAGTCTAGGAGGGCATGGTGTTGGCCCAACCAGTCCATCCCAATTAAATAGTCATAAGAGCCTAAAGGCAGAATATTCAATTCATCCTTCGTGCTCAATCCCTTCATGTCCACCGGATAGGACTTAACCAACTCAGTGACTTTCCTCTTGGTTCCTGTATCCAACCGCACTAACAAAGACTTTTCATGTTTGCTTCTTGATAAATGAAAACTTTACACCACTCTAGGGTCTAAATAACTATGGCTAGCCCCTGGATCAACTAAAATAGTAAATGGTTGGTTGTTAATCATACCTTCCACTTCAATCATGTGCGACTGAAATTTAGCTTGCTTGTTGTCCAGGGCCACATAGATCCTTGACATTCTACTGCCCATGTCCTCAACTGTTTCAGCTTGTTGAACATTATGGATAACTCTTGCTTTGCCATTTTTATGGGGACAATCTTTGTACTTGTGGTTCTCTTTACAAACCCAACACTGAATGGGCGTCTGTCTTGGCCTTTGTTCCCCCACTTCAGCCATTCTCAGCTCTCTAAACGATGGATGTCCTTGAGGACTATTGCCTCTGTTCTTTCTTAAACTTCTTCTAGTCATCCCAAGCCTTCCGAAAGGTAGGCTTTTCTCTTTGCTGCTCATATAAGCATTTCTCTCTTCTTATTGTTTCTCCCATAGTCTTAGGATAATCATATTGAATATTGTCACCAATGGGAGGTGGCAGTCCACTCAGATACCTCTGAATCTTGACAGCCTCATCTTTGATGAATGGAACATACTTCAGTAATTCCAAAAACCTTTGTTTGTATTCATCAATGGTCATGTTGCCCAGCTTGAGTTCGAAGAACTCCTTCATCTTTATGTCATAGTATCTTTTAGTCAGGTATTTCCTCTCGAAATACCTCTTGAATTCCTTCCATGTGATATATTTCTCTCTAACGTGCTGCACCTGCACAAGTTGATCCCACCACATGGATGTTTTTCCTTTTAGTTGATACATCGCAATTCTTCCTTCTGCATGAGAGGAATAATTCTGCAGTTGGAAATATTTCCTCATGCCAAGCAACCATGTTTCAACATATTCCTCCTTCTTATGTTCTCCATCAAATGTAGGAGGCTTAATCTTATTCATCTCCCCTTTCAATTCATCCACTCCAGATCTTCGATTTTTTCTAGTAGGGGATGGGCTTGAACTACTATGTGCTTCCTTATCGGAATGCTTTGGGGAGCGACGATGATGTTTGCTAGCACTCCTCGATCTTATTTTTCTCTCAGGGGTCCTACGACTCCCTGTTTTGCTTGAGTCACTCTCCTTTTCCAATTTCTTTTCTATTCTTTCCAGGTTCTTCAACATCTTTAAGTTGAATTCACCCTGTCGATCCCTGACCCTCATGATATTTCGGCTATCATCTCGGCGAGCCTGGGCATCTTTCTGCAATCTTTCAATTATTTTCATCATATGTCCTTCCTTATCCATCTCTTTTCCTTGCCCATTAGAGTTTGATCCTTCGATTCCCAAGTTGACATCCCTTCCTTCTCTTTTGTTCTTTGAATTGGAGGCAATCCGCACCTCTTCCATTTCTATACTCGGCATCGATTCGTGACTGTCCTGACACTCGTTGAACTCTTCACACACAACGTGCAGTCAACCGAAGTTTGTCAGGCCTTAAACCCTTAATAAAACTACAACTTCATAAACCAACGCGAATAAGAAAACGTTTTGATTCCACGAATTTTATGAGCTCTGTTCGGATCTGCAATTTTCGGTGATAGCCCCCATTTTCTTAGTCCCCAACCCATGCATCCATGGGCCATGATCAAACGCTAAACTGCTAGGTGCTACAAGGCTCTCCAAATGAACTTCGGGTTTCGGGATTTCGGGGTTTTGGTCCCGGAGGTTCTCGCACTTGCTTCCCTGTCCAACTCCCGACTTCCAAAAATTCAATTTCCTTACCCTCCGAGACCACAGAACAACTGTCGCCCACCAAGGTAGTGACACATGGTGTCCTTAAGAAGGTCCACCTCACTCCCAGCATGTCAGGGGCCCCCACTACTTTAACTTTTTGTTTCGGAGTTTCGGGCATCAGGAGTTCGTGCATCTACACATCTCGAACTTTCGTTTGCTGAAATTATCAAATTACGGTCTATTCATCTACTTGATCCAATGGTCAAGTTCCTCTCCTATGATCTACGGTGTAGATCGTTTCGGGATTTCAGGGTTTCGGGTTTTCGGTAACTGGGAGTTCACGATGCAGCGACTCCAAATTTCTTGTCGCTTCAATCCTCAAATTTTGATATGGAGATTCATGTATGAGATCAAAGGCTATGAGCCTCTCCTGATCCGATGGTCCAGATCTCTCTTATGCTTACACCTATCAAATCTATTCAACCCTAACTTCCTCGCTAGGTGGCTGGATCCGACGGGTCACGAGATTTCGGCATTTCTTCCTGGAAGCGCTCCACCATCCGATTCTACCCTTGTTAATCTCTTTCACGATTTAGGACTTGGAGTGACCAAGAATTTGGCCTTCGCTCTAAGTTCACGATCCCTGAATTCATGAAATGATCCAAGAGTCCTAACGAATTTGAGATTTCACGTATCGCGATTTCCACACTCCTGTGCAACTCCAAAGGGTTTTAAACCTTGTGCATATTATCCATATTTGACAGTTGTGAGGATTCTCCTTTCCTCCCGAACATATCCTATGGCTCCAACACTTCTGGTGTGGAGTTCTCTCTCTCCCTGTGACCATATACCACATCGACTGCAGTTTTATAATACCGCTACACCTTCTGAGCTTGTAACATGGTCAAGTAGTATGTTGTCACTCAAAAACATTCTGAGGTCTGAAATTAGTCCTCCAGACACAATTTGTTCTCAAACCCTTGGTCCAAAGACCACTTATCCGGCCCATCCAGGCTCTGCGTTGAAACTATGCTCTGATACCAAACTGTAACGACCCTGGTCGTAATCCCACTGGCCGGGAAAATGCTACTATGCGGAACAACATCATTCTCATACTTAATTAATAACATGAATTTAAGTCATATTAAACACATTTAACTCAGAGTAAGCACAAGATTACTACTAACATAAATAATCCTTGTCATTAACAATAATTCATATGCACAACATAATACATGATACATATAAGCATCACAGGCATGCAAAACATAATATTAAGCATAAACTGATACTTATCTTTGAAACCGTGGTAATTCCACCAACCACGTGCAGGCCTTCCACGAACCTACCAGCCTTAGACCACACTACTCATCATGTTTAGTAGTGGGTCACCCCCGAGCTAGGACTAAGCTCCACCCAAGGCAAGGAATCCTAGTCTAGGCTAAGGTTACAGGGAAAACAACACAGAATAACCGAAAGGATTCTTCCCAGGATGCCTTCTTACGCCCACTACTCATGGACTCTCATTCCCCACATGCTTGTTCCACCTGAGAGTATACACCTTCACAAGAACAGTCCATCAGTGCTTCACCTCCCTCTCTGGGTCTCGGCAATAGATCGGATCAGGAAGTCTTAGAGCTCTGTAGATGGTGCTGGACTCTCTCTGGGAGAAAACCACTTCCCAGCAGACTCTCTCACCCGGAGGGAGTTTCTCAGAGGCCTGACAACCTGCTTCTTCTACCACGGGCCTGACAACCTGCTTCTTCAGCACACCCTTCGACTCAATTCCAACTGGGTGAGGGAAACCGCAACAACATCAAGCACTCAGTTGACACCAGGATGATGAACACAACAGAAAACGAGCATAGTCCTGCAAATGGAAATGACCAGACACTAAAACACAACATGCTCAGGCGATTATCCCGGTGTCGGGTTCTACAGAAGACACAAATCAGCTCACGGTTTACCGATTACAGGATGCGTGACAGGAAATTATGCAGAGGTCAAGGATGGAGGCCAAACGCAAAGACCAGACGAAATTTATGGGAATACACCGGACCATCACAGAGGTCTCATGGTTTTAGTTTTCAGTTTTGTGTGTGATATCCCAAGCTCAAACGCAGAGGTCACACAACTTAGATAACGAACGACAGAATGGAGAACGAACCCCCAACCCAGTTGACGCTTCATCTTTTAACCACATGCACCCAGGTCGACACTTGTCTTCCTGGGGCTACATGCATTCCCTTTTACACACTTGGAGCTGCATGTGTTGCCTCTCCCAGGACTTAGAAACATGTTTATCACATAGCTTTTGGAATAATAATAAATTATTATTCCTAAGGACTTAAGCCCCCAAGCTTATCCCCTAGGCTCAACACGTAGCCTCTATTTCCAGTCTTTCAGCCCCTTTCCCTTACCCACTTTGTGGAAGCTTAGTCCTCCATCACTCATTCATCATGGTCGGTCTACACGCAGCGGTGTTTATATTTTTATTAATGTTTTGCATGATTACATATACAAAAGCAGGCTCCCGGCCTTAACACTTAGGCTCTCCGGCCTAATAACACATAAGCCCACCAACTTATATAAACTTGGCTCACCAGCCTATAAAACATAATTACAATTCATAATGCAAGCTTTATACTTCATAGACATGATTTAAAACAAGGTTCAACCTTGGGGACATTACACATCCCAGGTCCCAAAATTTCGATATCATCTGGGCCATCTGATCGAAGGGGGTGTGTGGCACTCGATCCGAGCATCCTGATTTCTCTTACCGAGGGTTTGAGCATGAAGTGCAACACAAGTTCGCAAAACGAGAAATCGCGATGCGCCTGAATACTAAGCTCACGATCACTGCCCAGGTTCATACATAAGTAAGGTTTAGTTGAAACATCCGGCCCCAATCATGTTTAGAGGACTATTGCAGAGTCCAAAGGAAGCATCACAATCATTGGTTGAGAAGAAGATCTGACCGTCGGTCAGATAAGCGATTTCACTAATTTTGATATCGGGAAATCGGAAGGTGAGCCATATGAAAGCCCCCAAAATAGAAAATGTAGGGATGACATTGGCACCGAGTCATGGCTCTAGGTTACATTGAGGAGGGGCTAGAGGAAAGGAGTCTAACTTTCGAGCCTTGGAGAGTAGGCACGTGGTCATCCCCTGAGCATTTCATTTCGACCACTCTCCAGGGAAAAGTAGTTAATGTAGACATGAGTAGGTGGTTGAGACCTTGGCTCAATCCATAAATGGAAGTCACAGAGGTTCTGGAGCGGTTATCCCATGGTAGCCCTGTGGACGGATTTCCCTACCAGAGCCATGCCGATCTGATCTTGCGTCTGACAGAGGAGTGCAAGTGCAGCCTGATAGAAGAAGATACAGATGCAAAGTTTTGATTGCTATAGCCAGGTCACACTCCTGGTCTTGGCAGGTTGTTTTGAGTATATATACTCAGTTTTTATATTTTGTAATGGTTGATGGTAGAGCAATTCTCCCGTATTGTAAAGTTTTAATGAACACTCTGGTTCTCTGGTTATGTATACACAGTTGAGACTTCTTGTTTAATGACAATCATCTTTCTTACTCCATCTTATTTCCCTTTGATATTGAAAGAGTTCATGAGTAACTGATTCACTTGAATTATTGTGACTGGATTATAATGGATGATTGATTATAGTATTGTTGCAATTCCTTTCATTTTCTTTGAGATTTAAATTCGAGAAATTCTTGCATTTAAGTTTTTCTTCTTTGGGTTGTTGGAATACCTGATGTCCTCGAAAGACCTCTACATTTCCTCACTAAGTCTTCCTCCTATTCACGCTTATTACAACTCACTGACTGAAGTTAAACCAAGACCTCACCTATATGTGCATACCAACCCAATTTTCTGAGTTAATACTATACTTTCTTGAGACTGTGCCCATTTGACCCTTTTATAACCAACCCATGACATAAAACCTTGATGGGTATCAGGCTTACCTCTATCGCAATCCAAGGGTGGCTTCTTGTGCTAACAGATTCCATTGGAGGCATCGAGGCCGAGAATGCCAGACTAAAGGACCATGTCAAGGAATTGGAAGAGACTTTGATTCCTATGTCATTGTTTGCCAATCCTTTGGCAATAGCCATGCGTGCCACCGCTATAACCAAGTTAAAAGGATCATCTAGCCTCCTTGCATTGTGTAGAGAATACGTGGAAAATAATATCAAGAAAAGAATGGATCTGGTTACAAAGGCGTGGGAAACATCACAAACCATGACTTCCCTTGGAACCAGGGCACATAGTTTGCTCAAGCATTTGCAGGTAGAGTTAAAAGATGAAGAACATTTCTATTTAAACACGATGATTCCTTTTGGCACCATTGTCGACAACATGACAGAAACAAGAAGAAGACAACAAGATCTTCCATCCAAAAAATGGATCGGTCAATTAAATGCATGTTGGAAAGAAAAAGTCAAGAACTTGCATCTCATTGTTCAGTCATGTGAACAAGCCATATCAAAGAAATAAAAATTATTCACAAGGATTTCCAAAATAAACTTAGTGGGAAGGACCAACGACTTTCAAGACCCCAAATTAATCGTCAACTCCTTGCCCTTAACTAGGAGAAACTTCGATAAACATGTTGATATGTTTAAGGCGTTATCTTTACAAAAATTTTACAACATCGTTGAATATGGTCAAGATGACATCAACGACTGGCTATTCGACTATTCAGTACAGAATGAGGAAAGTGATCAGGCTCTAAGTAATATTTCTATCGACTTCGGGGAATTAGAAAAGGAAATTTTCAACATAAAAATCTGGAATGAGATCAACGTCGCCCCAATGAGAAGCTATATTAAAGAATGGCTCGAAAGAGAATTGAAGCAGGTCGCTGACGAAAGGAAGAAGGCAATTGCCACAATTCTAGCAGTCATTTACGACATCAATGAAAAGGCATAAATAAGAAAATAACAAGAGGGGTCATATGTACCTTCATTGTAATTCTACTGATCACATCGTTCTTTGTTTATCAACCCAGTTACTGCAGTTTTTTAAATACAAATGTCTAGCCAAAGACTGATACCTTTCAATTTGTTTTTTTTTAGGTATTGTACTCTACCATCGACCACTTCTTCTTTCTATAGTCCTGTTTCTTGTACATATTTCTCTTATGGTCCGCGAGAGCCCCAATCCTAGTCTATATGACAAACGCATTGAAATTTCCAAGAATATGTAGCAGACTTTTATTTTTTGATATATTTCAAATAAAACTGTTTTTTATCTCCTTTTATATTTATGTCATGCATTTTTGTATTTCACCAGTCTATATGACAAATTCATTTAAATTTCTAGGAACATTTAACCTTTTTAATATATTTCAAACTAATTTTTTTTTAACTCCTTTCATATTTCTGTCGTCATAAATTTTTATCTTCCACTATGCACAAATTGTATTTTATGACGTGTCATTTACTGCATGCACACCACCTATGCTTCATGTTGTTTTCCACATCTCTGCTGCAATTTTCATTTGCCTCCACTACTTTTTCCTATCCCAATTCAACCCGACAGGGACTATGCTACCACGCAACCTTGTTTAAAGATATGGTATCTTTTTATTTGTTTGATGTCACTATATGTTTATGTTTAGCTAGTTGATGAATAATTGAGAGTGTTAAGACATCAATGTAAAATGTAAATCCAATTATTGGAATGGGTATGATATAGGGAAATAGCTTCTGTAAGAATTGGAATAATGTTTTCCTTCATAGTGTGTGGGAGGTGTTGAAGGAGAGTATTATAAATAAGAATGGTGCTTTAATGTGGACAAAGTGTCAAATTTGCATGGCTTTCATGAAGGGTTTAGTTAAATCAATGATGCAATGCTTATCATGACATTTGGTATAGTACATTTTATGTCACATGATATTAGTCTATGTTAAAACTCGCAACTTCAACATTAAACAAGATTTCTTTGTATTTTTACATGATAGACCATATTGAGAAAGTTGAAGACAAAGATGAAGATACCAATTATGTGCATGACTCCAAATGAATTAGAAGATACAAAATTTTGGTCATATATGTTGAGATGGTCTCTTGATCAAGTAGTCCTATGTGGCAACAATTGAGTTTGGTTGGTGTTGAAAGAAATCTCCCATAGTTTTTATCTATTGGTTTGTTGTTATCACATGATGAAGTTTTGATGCCATAAATGCTTAAAAGGATAGGTGTCCAATATGATGGATTGACATAGAGAAACTCCATCCAAAGTATTTTCCTAAAAAACTAACGAGCACCATGGTTTGTTACCAAGTTGTCTCGATAGATGGAATTATGTTCATAGGATTGTCAGATGTTGAATATATGTATCAATGTTTGGCCCAAATGTGTGGTTGAGTCCTAGTCGATACATGTATGATAATCTAGAATTATGTTGATTGTATATAATCTAGAATTATGTTAATTGTATAATCACATTTACAATAGAGAATTAAAATGTTTGAATCAAGTGAAGAATTATAGGTGTAGTTGAGATTCGTGAAAATGAACGAAAAAAAGACAAGTTCAATAAACCACAAATTTGAAGATGCAACAAAAAGTCACTTAACAATGTGTATATGTTCTCATGATTATAAATGGATACATAATTATTGTAAGACCCAAAGTGGCATATGTAACTCTTATTCACCGTCAAACTTAAATTTGTTGTGTTTAATATGTTTTTATATTAAATAGGAATGTGGTAATCAATGCTAAAACAAAAAGCCGACGAAAACATAAACATTAACCAACTTTTATTAAACAATGCATCATCTTAACCTATAGTCCTCACCACAATAACAAAAGTCATCTGTATATTAATAAAAATAAAAATTATAATGATAAAATTTATTTTAATGATATATTAGCTAAATATCGTAAATAAATAACAAAAGTCATCTCTATATTAATAAAAATAAAAATTATAATGATAAAATTTATTTTAATAATATATAAGAAATAAATAAATAAAACTCTCCAACCATGTGATAGTGTGGCTTTATATAACATTTCCTTCTCAATACTCTTTTTTTTTATATCTTTTGTTTTAATATTATATACCTAATTAAGTTTTGTCTTTTGTAATAGAAGTTTTAGTTTAAGGAGCTGATTCTTTCCATCTTACATTAAAGTAACTCCCCTATTATACACCTCAGAAAAACATGTGACAATATTCATCTCTTGTTGTTTACACATTGAACTCCTTAACCATCTTTATCATAAGAATATCTAAAAAAAGTTCCTTCTTTTTAAATTAAGGAATATCCATAAGAATATCTAAAATTCCTTCTTTTTAAATTAAGATATCTAGAAGAATATCGAATCTCTATAATAATTTCCTTCTTTTTAAATTAAATACACAATCTAGAAAAATCACAAAGTATCCACCTTCGAACTACCCATATCTTTCGTCTTATATCTCCATCGCTTTCTCATTTAACAATTATATTTTATTTTAATAAA
>SNQJ01S0009230.1:296503-333433 GCA_010110895.2 Picea sitchensis | reverse complement strand
TAAAAATTGTGAATAAAACAAAATCTAAAACAATAAAATCAAAAATGAATTTAAACTAACTATAAGTTCTAAACAAACATTGTTTATATTTTCCTTTCAAATATGATCTTAAAATTCTAGAAGCTTCAAGTTGATGGAGAGGAAAAAAATATTAATTTTGGGTTTTCACAAAATCAAACAAATGATAGATAATTCTTTTTTTATTTTTATTTTATTTTTATTTTGAAATGAGATGCAAACTAGAAAAATAATTTAATTAATTAAACCTACCAAATGATATTGTGAAAATAATTGTTAATGAGAAAAAGGCGAAAACATAATCATAATTTAAACGAAAGTAAAAGTTGATAAAAATTAAGGTTTTCGTTTAAATTAAGATTTCTATGTTCGTCTCTCTCTCATTCAAATTTGATCAAATGTGAACAAATGTCATAGAAAAGATGTGTCATAAAAAACTCCCAAATTATGAAGCTCGTCCATCAACATTAAAACTCTATAGAAAGCAAAATGAAGTGGCATTTAAATTTCATGAAATTCAAACCAAACAAAAGAAAAAAATATTAAATCAAACCAACCAATATATTATTTGATGAAGTATTGAACCCATTATTCAAAATAGTCAAACTTGCTAATGAACAAAAGAATGAACACATAATCATAATTTAAACGAAAGTAAACAATTAATAAAAATTAACGTTTTTGTTTAAATTGAGATTTCTATGCTCGTTTCTAAATTTTGACATATACTCTTGTAATGAATGTCTCATACTATAGTGAATGTCTTAAGTTTGTCTCAAAGCAAGCCAAGGTATGAAACTATTTGAAAAGGTTGATTCTATAGCTCGTTATAGTTATCAAGATTCTAATGGGGGGCCTTTAAATTTTGTAAAAAATTAGGGGGAGTTGTTGGGGCCCAACAGGTACATGGTTGATGCATGAGACGGTGTATGGTTGATGGATGGTTTGGTATAGGTGTTGGTGCATTGTTGATGCACGGTTTGGTACAAGTTTTGGTGCATGGTTGATACATGGTTTGGTACAGGTGTTTGTGCATGGTTGATAGAGGTTGATGTACATGATTTGGTGATGGTATCCATGTGAGAGGATATGATTTTGTTGATGTTGAGAGTCAATAGTGGTGACAGGTTGATGATGGTGTGTCAGTGATAGTGACAGTGATAGGTTGGATACACTAATAGGTTTATAGGTTACAGGTTGATGTGATAGTGGCAGTGGAAGTGACAGTGGCATTGATTGTGGTAGTGATAGTTTGGTCTACATTCATATTTCAGGGCGGCAGGACGGGGAAAGGAAAGGGGGTTGTAGCCTCCTTATTTTTGGTGTCGAAGAACACAAGGAGTTGGAGCTTCCTTAAGGTTGGAGCCTGAGAATCAGGGGGTTGTAGTCTCCTTCTGGTTGGAGCTAGAGAATTCAGGGAGTTGTAGCTTCCTTCAGGTTGGAGCCTGAGAATCAGGGGGGTGTAGCCTCATTCTGGTTAGAGCTAGAGAATTTAGGGAATTGTAGCTTCCTTCAAGTTGGAGCCTGTAAATAGGGGGTCATAGCCTTCTTCTAGTTGTAGCTGGAGATTTGGGATGTTGGTGCTTCCAAATAATGTATTCTTGACAATATATAAGAAAGCATTCTATGGTTTTTTCCCATTTGGGTTTCCACGTAAATTCTGGTGTACTATGTATTTGATGTGATGTGATGTTTATTATGTTTATATGCTCATGATATATTGATGATATATTGTTATTAAAGTTGAACTTTATATATTGTGGTTAAAAGTGGTAATTGTGCTCATATTGATTCACCACCCCCTTCTCAGTATTTCAATAGAAACATCATGGCCCTCCTTCGACGATTATGTTCTTGTCGACTTTAACACATTATCTGGGAATTAGAATTAGAAACCAGTTAGTACCTTAGATCCTGCATGTCTCAATGGTAGGTTTCCTCGCTGTCGACGGTAGGTTTAAACCATTGGCCTATGATCGAATGATTCTGCGGATGTTCGACTTCAGCTCATTTATTCACATTCGCTGGAATGTACCAAGGTACCTTGGGAGTCATTGTCATCATTGGTGATTTCCCTCACACTTGTTAACGATATACATTAATGATTGGTAATCAAGTGGTTTCTACCATGTTCGACATCAAGTCATATATTCACATGGCTAGATTCATACTATTTCAGGATCGGGATGAAGACCCTGGGTTGGGCACTCGCTCTGTTATGCGATTTACCTAGGCTGCGATGGAGATTATCTTAGTATTTTGGGGATTCCAGTACACTCACCCTACCAGAAACCCCACTAAATATATATACTCTCACATAGATCCACTTAGTATTGGTATGTGGCTATGTTTTTTTCATATCATAGCTCCACTGTGTATCTTTTCGTGACTACGATCAAATCATGTCGGGGAGGTATGGATCCACACTATATCTCCAGTGGCCATATCCTTAGTCAATGCTTTCATCGATTTGCAGTGTATTGGTCGATGGCCATGCTTTGAGTCAGTTTACTCCAAGCATAGGTATGCATGCCTCGAGGATGATACATATATATTGTTTCATGTTTGTTTACAGCTTCTGCCAAGCTCTCCTACTCTAGCACCCTTGTATTAATATTTTGTAAAGTGTTTCAGCCATCAGTTTCTCTTATGACCTCACACTTTAGGGTTCTTTTGTTACACACCAAAATGTCACACTTAAGTGTCACATCTATTATGCACCTAAGTGTTGCAAGTGTCACAAATGTGGAAAAAGTGTCGCATGCACCTTACTAAGTGTTGCATGCACTTTATCAAGTGTCGTATGCACCTTACTAAGTATCCCATGCACTTTTACACCATGAAAGAACATTTGTCATGATCCCTATTCTTTGTGGAGGAGAAAACCCAGCATGAGATGGTCGAAAAACTACTTTTTACCTTGAGTTTTGACCTATTTTTGAAGTTCAACACCCCCCTACCTATGTATAGGGAGCATTGATCCTTGATAAACACTCCTTGATCAACTATGGGGGAGTGTTGACAATGCTCTATGCTCCATACTCAGGGAGCGTTGAAGTAGTTAGAGGAAGATTTGGTCAACCCACCTTATTCTAAGGGTCAGCCCTGAGATGCTCTTAAGTGGTTTTGGTCAAGGGGTTGAGTCATGAGTTGAGTCACCTATATTCCCTACATTTTGGGTAAGTAAATCCTAACCTAAGGAGCTAAATCCTCAACCATTTCCTAGAATCCTTCATGGTGGTTAAGCCTCCCAAACCCTATATAATGAGGCCACTCAAAGGTGAAAAAAGGAGAAAGGATTTCAGAGTGTCAAAACTTTGATCTTGGAGTTCAGAGAAATAGTTTAGGATCATCATAATTATCATTTGGTTACGCACAAGGGGCTGAAAATGAGAAGCTTGGAGGAACGTTAGCAAAATGACATTATAGTTGTAAGTGTTTCCATTATTTCTCATTATTAATATAACTTGGCATATTCCCTTCATGTTTGTGTATTTGATTCATACATGTCTATTGTTCTAAATTCATCATAGTTAGATCTATCTTCAATTGACAATCTAGTGTAGAGGAAGGTGGTTTCTTCGTGTTCTTTGCATAATCTCTCCTGCACCTAGGATCTTGGTCAATAAGGTTAGAGGTTGGAGCAGTGAGGACAACCATTGTAAGAAGGTAATTCCCCCATCTCGTTCTTCTCATTTGATTGTCTAAGTAGATCTAAAGGGAAAGTAGTTACCACTTGTTCTCTTCTGTCCTGGATCAAAAAGAACCCAGTAGAGTGGCAGTTCAACCTATTTGTAGGGTGAAATTTCTCACAACAATGAGGGTCTCTAGATGGGCCCTAACAAAATTAAAGCTATGATAGAATGACCAATTCCTAAACCCTTGAAGAATCTTAGGGAATTCTTAGGATTGACAAGATATGATTGTAAGTTTGTGAAAAAAATTTGTCAAATAACAACACCTCTAACATCATTATTAAAAAAGGATTCATTTTTTGGACTCAAGAAGCAACCCAAGCTTTTCAAAAACTTAAGTAGACCATGTGCAAAACTCCTATCTTAGCCATGATTGACTTCACAAAAACCTTTATTGCGGAGTGTGATGCCTTGGGGCATGACGTTGGTGCAATTTTAATAAAATAAGGAAAGTCCCTTACCTATGAAAGTCACCAGCTTAAAGGAAATAACTTACTTAAACCCATTTATGAGAAGGAAATATTGGCAATATTGCATGCCGTTAAGTATTGTCACCTTTAGCTAATAGGAAGATACTTCAATGTAAAAACRGATCATGATAATTTGAAGCACTTCTTCGAACAACAATTATCTTCATAAGAGCAACAAAAATGAGTCCCAAAGATGCCAGGTTATGAGTTTTAAAAATATCTACACAAAAGGGGAAGAAAATGTGGTAGTGGATGCACTTTCAAGAAAAGAAGAAGATATTAAGGTTTTACTTTGTGTTATATCCATTCTACAAGTTGATCGGGTGGAAGAAGCAAGGATATAATGTAGTGAGACTAAAATGCAGGGAAATTCATTCAACAACTACAATAGGTGCATAGTACATCAAATAAATTTGCATGGAAGAATGTAACGTATCCATATGCTAAAAGCCAGAAAATATTTCCTTCTTGATTTCAATTTTAGAACATATATGCATATTAGAATTTATTTTGAAAAGGTATTAATACATTGTTTGGACATCATGATAAATTAATATTCATTTGTTAATGTTTGGTCCTTAAATTACCTTTTATTCAAGAAGTGAGTTTATTTTTGGACTAGATGCTATGAATTCAAGCGGGACTTGCACCTGACTCACCTCAAGGAACTATGAGATATTGTAAGGTTGCACAATGACCACTAGTGGTAGCAATTATGATATTTTTATCACAATGTAACCATGCTTTATGACTATGTTTCATTGGCACTGTTGCAAAATATTTCCATGACTAAATGCTTATGTCAAAGAAGAGGACTACTCTATTCTACATTAAAAGGGCATAGAAGAGGACCACTCTAACAAATATAGAGTTCAAATAAAAAAAAAATATTTTAAATTATAACCCTGCGACACAAATTTATATCCAAAAAGGAAAGAAAAATTTATAGACACTTGAACCCAAAGATGGATACATGACCTACAAAATTTTAAATATTGAATCAAGTTTCAAAATCACCTTCAAAAAGTAGTTCAAACTTTTTTTCCAATTCCACAAACCAATTTCATATGGTTAACTTTACTACAAAATACCCTGATATATTGAACCTACAAACAACTTTGTTGTTTTTCCTACATAAATGATAAACATCACATGATTTATCACAGTAGAAGTACATTGAACCTACAAGCAACTTTGTTGTTTTTCCTACATAATAAACATCACACATGATTTATCACAATAAAAATACAATGCGTATCAACAAAACAAAAATCATCAATCTCTCCAAAATGTATGTGCCTACCTCCAATGGTAGATGTGAGGTATCAAATCTATGACAAAAATACTCCCACAAGCCACATGGTCTTGTCTAATAAGATAGTCATTTTTTTAACCCTATGAAATGGCCATAACAACATTTACCATTAATCTTTCATAATAGAAATTGATTATTTCCAATACAAACTGCCGAAAGTGATTGCTATAATGCATACAAACAAATATAGCACACAAGAAACCAACACATAGTGCATACGAAACTTGCAGACGTATATGAAAAGAAAAATGTTGGAGGCATTGTTAAATCCCAAAATAAATGTAGAGCACTGATAGAAATGCAAGGGAATATTAAATTAAAAAACTTCGAAAAAAAATTATTCCAGAAATAATTTTATTGAGTCCCAATTGAGAAGATGGAAAATTGACCTTCAATTTTTTTTTAATATTGAATCATTGAGTTCATTTCTAAAATTGTAAATTATTCCTTACATTAGACAATGATTGTCTATTCCTGTCAATACTTTTCCAGATATTCAACCTTTTGCATTTCTCGGGATATTTGTAATAAACCTATTTTCTTTTAACACATTGGAAAATTTATATTAAAAAAAGTTGTTGCAAACAGTACATAGAGATAGCAACCGAAAAGCTAGACAGACATAATACAACAAAAAATGGAGTTTTAAGTACATCAGTTGTATAATATATATTTTAAAAAAGACCTTAGTATTGTTATCAATTTGCAAAACATAAAACCATAATTTTTCCAAAAAGCTAGACAGACATAATACAACAAAAAATGGAGTTTTAAGTACATCAGTTGTATAATATATATTTTTAAAAAAAAAGAACTTAGTATTGTTATCAATTTACAAAACATAAAGACTAGGTAAAAACATGTTTATCGATGGTTACATCTGGTTCCATGTTGGAGAGATGAGAATCCTGGTCAAAATTTCTAAGGGTGGTTGTTTCAAAAATTAATTTTGTAAAATGTTGTATGATTTGATCTTACAAACTCTAGCTAAATGAGACAGTTCCCTAGTTATCACTATGTAATATTGTTGCATGCATGGAAGGCCACAGAGTTACATAAATTCTATTATTCAAAATCATTAAAATATAAAGAAATATCAGAAAATGGAGATGAAAACTTATCTATTGAATATTGCAAACTAGGAAACCAACTAACACTGAGCTAAATTATCTTGGTTCTTGGATTTTCCTAGAGCTCCCATGGCTTCATTTCATGGTTGTTCTATCACATGCTATGGCAGGGTTCTTTTTTCAGCGAGAACTCTCGTTTTTCCTCTTTTTCTTTCTCCCAAAAATTAGCTTCCCTTTCCCCTTCAAATTTCCCTTCATGTTGCATGAGTAAAAGATGGCAACATGGTCCTAATTCAACTCTTCCTAGTTCTAAGAACATGGAGAAGACAACTTGCTAATTTTAGGAAATTATGGCTTAGATTGAGGAATTTGTTTCCTCAACTCCTCTTAACCTCTTTTAACTTTGCAAACTCAAATTTGAATAAGTGAAGGTTCAAAGTAAAATAAGGTATATGTTTTTAGGCATAAATCCCCCAAGACCCCCTCACCTTTCCCCTCTTGTGGTATCATAGCCCCTTTAGGTGCTCATCCTCTATTGGCCTTGGCCATTTTCTTATTAACTGCAAAATTAAAATACTCACAATATTCAAGAAGGTCAAACTAGGATATTACAAAGAATGATTTATTTTTATAAAGGATCACCTATATTTGTGTAAGAATTCCCAACCCAAACAAAAGGTCCTTTCAAAAACGCACTATTCAATAGGGGACACTCATGATTTTTGAAAACTTATTAGAGGATCAAGAAGGATTTTTCTAGTAAGGTTTTAAAACCGTTGTTCAAAAGTTTGTGGTACAGTGTTTGGTTTGCCAATAAAAGAAAGGAGAGATTATCAAGATGTTGGGTCTTCTAGAATTATTATCCATACCAAGTTAACATTGAAAGGCGTCTCAATGGATTTTATCACATGTCTACCAAAGTTTGAAGGGGAGAATGTCATGACGGTGATGGTGTATCAACCTACAAAGTATGTCCATTTTTTCTCACTTTCTCATCCTTTTAAAGCAAGTACAATAGGCACAACATTTGTGGAAACAATTCATAAGCTACATGGAAACCCCAAGATTATTGCAAGTGACAAAATTCTATTTTTCATTGAGAATTTTTTAATTGACTTGTTTTCTTGTTTGGGTACTCAATTGGCTTATATCTCCTCTCACCATCCCCAATTTGATGGGTAAGCTAAGATTGTGAATAAATATCTCGAAGGTTATCTATGTTGCATTGCATATGATAAACAATCATAAATTATGGGTCAAATTGTTACATATGGAAAAATGGTGGTACAACACTTCCTTCCATACATCATCCAAAATTTCTCCATTTATGGCATTATATGGGTATCACCCTCATCTATCACATCACCCTTGAGAGTGAAACCTAAGGTTCACACAGTCGAGAATCACATCAAGAACCCAAATTGGTTCTCCAACTATTAAAGGACAACTTAGTTATGGCACAAAATAATATGAAGCAACTAGGATATCAAAATCAAAATGATAAGCACTTTGAAGTGGGGGATTTGGTATTGCTGAGGTTGTATCCACACAAACAGATGTTCCTCAAGCGATAAAAGAAGGACAATAAATTAACCCCCGAGTACTATGGCCCATGTAAGGTGTTGCAAAGGATTTCCATTATAGCATACAGCTTGGAGTTGCCTTTACCTTCACGTGTGCATCTAGTCTTCCATGTTTCTTGTATAAAGAAGGTAATTGTTGACAAGATCTAGGTTTAGACTATTTTTCCAAAGCTTGATGAAGAGGGGAAAATCATCTTAGAACCTAAAACAATAATCGAAACATAGACCAAGAAGTTACAGAACTTAGAAATTATTGAGTACCTCATCAAGTGGAAGAACATGCAGGTAGAAGATGTGACTTGGGAAGATGAGTTCTTCATATAGAAGCATCCACAACTAATCAAGTGTTGAGGGCTGGAAAAACTTGTTTGAAGGAGCAAGGCATGTTAAGCCCCTAGTTCTTGGACCATTACATCGTTCTTGTTATATTATTGTTGTCATTATCGGTCGACTATGCCCATTTTTTATAATTGTCCCATTTGTCTCCTGTATATTAAAGAGATCTAGTTTTAAGAGGCACCAAGAGTTTTTTGTAAGCATAAAGTGTAAAGGAGGTTACCCCCTCAAAGTGACAATGTTATTCATTCACTTTGTATCATTCTTTAGGTTTGGTATTACTAAATGTGTCTATTTTATGTGTATTTGGTGATTTAATCCATAACATGGTTAGTCATTATTCTGACATATAATACCAAAATGTCTTAAGGTTGAACTAATCGGCTTACCGGTAAAATAATTAGAGTTTGTGATTAACAAAAACACTAAAAGCATGGGAATAAAAAAGGATTACTCAAGGGTCGAGCTAAGCATCATATTTGCTCCATTGTCTTTGTTTTCTAATGCGAGTGAGTTGATCATCATTTCCCCTTCCCTCATCTCTGTGTCATGAGCCTAAGCAGGGTCAATGTGCAAGAGTTTAACTAGGTGATAAATGAAGGTCCTCATAGATGTTATCTTGATTTATCAAAACTTTAAACTCATAATAATTGTGCATCCCTATCGTATGTTTCTAAAGGTAATATAAGGGTTTTATCTTCCCCATCAACCATAACACCAAATAAAATTATAAAATTATTAATAAATTCAAGACGATTAAATTTATATATTATTTAAATTAAAAAATATATATAGTGATTCACTTTTATATTCACTCCCATCCCCTGGTTTAACTACTCCAAGCATGTGATTTTGCTTCCAACAAAAGTCACCATAACCATTTAATCTATAAAACAGAAGTTGTCATTATAATGCAAAACATGAGCCTACCTCTCTACTATGAATGAGTATTCCACACATAAATATAAAAGAAGCGTATCTAACAATTTCGTGCATGCAACGATTGCACGCTAAGTCATTTGATTATTGTGGCRTTTTGTCAATAATTGTTATGGCTAAGAAAATAAGAAATTAAATAAAATATGACTTCAATACAAAGTACTACAAAAGATGTATCCAGCTTTTGCTTTTCAATAAAGCTTCCATCTACGTGAAATATTGCTTTATAACCACAACCTCTCATTATGACACGCCTTTAACAATGGAGCCACACTTTATATATTTATGTTATATGAAGGTTTGATTTTTCAAAAAGTGGATGGCATGTGTTGGTTGTTAAGTCAAAATATATAAATGATGTCTTACTTTTTAATAAATGGTGGATATTTGACATTTAATAAAGTTAGAAGAAAACAACTAAACCGTACCTTTGATTTCTTAGGATATTTAGGCAATCAAAGCCATGCTTTATTTTAATCATCTCTAAAGGAGTGAAGGACTATTAATGAGCTCCACTTATTTGGAATATTGAAGATTGGAAATTTTTCTATGTACTTTTACCTTTGTGGAGGTGTGGATGCTTTAAATTTCAAATGGCCTTTACATCTTTAGGGGGTTTTAGTAGTTTCAAAGTTTAAAGTTCTTCCAAATTCTAAACTTGACTAGGTTGCATTAAGCTAGACATCAAAGTTTTTAGAGTGTTCATAAAAGAAATAAGGAACGGCTTACCTTTGAACAATGAAGATTCTTCAAACTTCTAAATTCCTAATGAGTTCCATTTATTTGGAGATCTAAGGCATTTAGAGGAGATTTAAGCAAAATTTATTCTGTTTTTTTTGTTCTAATTGTCCAGATGTGGAAACTTTCACCAATTTGGAAGAGTTAACAACTATTATAGCTTGCTTATAACATTTAAATTGGAGTCCTTCAACTAAAAATTTGCAAGTGGGTGGTATCTTTTATGCCAAAGTCCAAGACTCGTATTGGGGCCCAACCACTATCACAAGTACAAGAACACATCAAGCATGAGCACAAGCACAAACATCATTAGAGACACTAATTGAACCTTGGTGGGGGCGATCACAACACCTCGCTTCCAGTGAGCCAACAAGCCAATAGTGACAATAGAAGAGTCAAAGACCCTCAAAAACTCTGAATGAGCCCCAACCATTCGAAGGTTAGAGCATTCATAGAATGAAAGGAAAGTTAAAGACCAACCACACTTATGAACTTTTAACAAGTTCCACTAGTTTGGAGGTTAAAGAGATTAAAGGGAAGTGTCCTGGCATAGATACCCAATCTTGAGTGAAGTAAATACCATGACTTCGATCTTTTTCGATAAAATCATCACGCAGTAGATCAACAAACCCTAAAGTGGTGTCTCGTTCCCCTTCAAGTTTACCTACTACAGTATCGGAGTGAATATGATCTCCACTGGACATACGCAATGCTTTAGCCAGTACACGGAAGTGCCTTGTTACTGACCATGTATTTGAGCAAAACCTCGGCTTATAAAAACAACAAKAGTTAAGACCGGGAAAGTCGATCGAGTCCATTCCAACGAAGGGCGAATCGAAATAATTGTGAAAGAAAGCTTATCAGATCTGGATTTTGTCTCAGGAATAAAGCAGTAGAGGCCTCTAAATCCCAAACTATAGCTAGGTCCCACATGGTTAGAGAGTCAGGACTTTCGAGAGAACATGACAAGAAAAAACAAACTATAATGCTTCGAGTTTTGAAAGTTCCCCACCCTTTCATATGTTAGAGACTTTACACACAAAAATTGAGGATATTCTTCATCTAAACAATGGTGTGGCTCTCTTTCATTAAGGCATGGATGCTTCAAACTTTAACTGGGTCACACCAAGTCTAAGGTCAAAGCCTTTAGGAGAGGGATGTAGAATTTAAAGATATTTTTGAATATTTGATCTTTCCTTGAGGTGCATCGAAGACCCTTTAAACCTTTGACCTCTAACTAGGGCTCATTGAATTAGAGGTCACAACCTTCATGGGAGGCTAATAAGTTGAAGAACATTTGAAAATTGGTGTTTTCATTGAGGGCCTCATACCATTGGTGTCAATTAAATCTATTTTAAATGTTGGATCCTTTCAAGCACTATTGGGATCAACACATTTCAAAGGGGAGTAATTGAAGATGTATACTCAGTCTCTCCCCCTTCGAACAATGACCCCTTTGAAATTCCTTCTTTAGGGAGGAGTGGGCACTTTTCAGAGGGGAACAATGATTAAAATAGGGATATTTGATGTGGTGGGTCCCTCTCCTCCTTGAGTTGTGTATGTGATTTAAAAAACGAGGCTTTCAAAATTCAAGATTTTCAAGCCCAAGATTTATGAATATTTTTCTTTATTAAGTTGAAAGAAGTTCAAATATTTGTAACATGTTTTTTTCTTGGAATACAATTTGTCCCTCTTAAGCTCATAAGCAAGAGTGACATTGTTGGTACCTTTCCATCCCTCCCAACAATTGGCTCACAAAGTGATCTGGATTTATGAGCAGAACGAAATGAAAACACAGATTTATAATATTAACATAGAGACACAATGAACAACAACAGAGATATAGTAAAATTTGACTTCTATTGAATAATAAATATACTGAAATCTGTAATATGTAGACTAAAAACAAGCTTGCTAGAATGGTGGCAGCTTATCTCTGAGAAGAGATGTGACGGCTACGTTCATTCGCAAGAAGATGAGTACAATGAGGCTCTGAAGGCCTTTTTACAATAAACATGAATTCTAAAACCCTAGACATCCAAAAACCTAACCCTAGGAGATGAAGCACCAAAAATCATGTGGGCCCCGTTGCGGTAAGTTAGTACATCAACTTCCCGAGGTTGTAACTTTTGCATACGATCTTCGTTTAGGGCGCATGATAGCTCGTTGGAAAGGTATTGATGAGGAGATTCATTTAGGGGGCTCAAACAAATCCTTTGACAACCATTGAGGTTCTTGATCGTGAAAAACGTCATTTAGGCCCTCAAAATGGCCCTGGAAGTTTGGGACTCGAAAAACTGCTAAAAATAGTAAGTTGTCAAAAAAATGTTGTGAGCCAATTGGAATAGGTGGGTGGCCACCTAGATCCTCCTAGATCAATCCTCCCCCCTTAGGAATCAACAGTCTCCATTACTTTGAGTTCACCCATCAGATGAGGAAWTTTTTGTTGAATTTGGCCCGAGTGAGCCACTTGCCTTGGTGTAGGCGCTGCCCTACTTTGACAACCCGATAAAGCCGGATAATTTGTTGGCGAGTGTCCTTGACTTATGTGTCCACGATCTGATCAGTGGATGCATGTTCCATGCAGTCAAGGTTGATTTATGTTGGTGTCAACTGTTTTGATATCTCTAAGGTGTCCGATAATGGTGGAAAATAAGGCCGAAGAAGGTCCACATTGAACATTGAGTGCAATCTAAGGAAGGGGGGAAGGTTGAGCTCAAAAGAATTGTCACCCACAACCTTGGTGATGGTGTAAGGTCGATAACAGAGTGGAAGAAGATTTTGATGAGGCACTGTAAGACGTTCTTTCTGCAAGTGCAACCAAACTTTGTCTCCCACCTGAAACTTGTGTGGCACCTGGTGTTGATCATGACGTTGCTTGTACTTGGAATTGGACTTCTGTAAAATATCCTGAACCTGTTGGCAGATGTGTTGTATCCGCTCAATGAATCGGGTGGCTTTGTCAACTTCAATTGGAGCATGCGACAAGTCTACCTGGGTGGCCACAAGGGGTAGTGCAACATCCATGGGACCCAATGGTTGAAATCCCAACCCTAACTGAAAGGGGTTGTCATTGGTTGAGCTATGTATGGATCTATTATAGTTGTCTTGAACATAGGGAAGACTCTCATCGCAGGTTGGGGGGTGATTGTAATTGTACATGTGCGGGATGTGCATGATCATCCGGTCGACGACCTTAGTTTGGCCATCCGTCTGGGGGTGGAAGGCAGTGGATTTGGTGAGCTTTGTCTCCAGCAGTGACCAGAGGATCGACCAGACTGTGTTGAGGAATTGGCTATATCGATCTGAGATAATGGTTTGTGGGATATCAAAGTGTACCCACACTCGTTCAAATAAGAGCTTGGCAGTGGCCTCCACTGTGATGCTCTTCTTGCAGGCGACCATAATTGCCACCTTGGAAAAGCGATCAACAACCACAAAAACACAGTCATTTCACTACTTGGTGGATGGAAGGCCTGACATGTAGTCCATTGAGATGGATTCCTAGGGCAGGTCAGGGATAGGCCGAGGAGTGTACATGCCTTGTTTTTTAATGGTTGGTTTGGCAATCGCGCAAGCAGTGCAAGATTAGATACACTTGTTGACATCCTGTCGAAGTTTCGGCCAGTAAAAATGTCATTGCGGCACTGCCACTATCTTTTCCATGCCGAAGTGTCTTGCCACTTGACTGTAGAGGGCTTCCAAATCAGCTTTGCTCGCTCACTTTATGGAATGCAAAGATGGCCCAAATGGCAAAACAACCCGTCCTAAAGATGGAAATTAGTGACAATTGTGTTTGCACCCAACATCTGGTAGGTTTTGGCGAAGTCGGGATTTGTCTCATAGAGGCGGGGCCATCCAGAGGTCTCATGGCTACAAGAGTCTAGCACTGTGGTGAGTGTCATGATTGTAGGTCGGCTGAGGTAATCAGTGACTCAGTTGGTACTTCCTTTTTTATACTTGATATTGAGGTGGAACTGGTGCAAATATGTGAACCACTTATGATGGACATCATTCTTCAATTTTCCTTGTGTCTGCATGAACTACAGCAGCTTATGATCAGTGTGGATGATTGTCTCCTTCCCAAGAATGTAATTCCTCCACTCGTGGTAGGCTTTCACAATGGAGTACATTTATTTGTCATAAGTAGGGTACTTACGAATGACATCTAATAGTGTCTCACTATGACATGCCACAGGGTGGTCGTGCTAAGTGAGGACTGCACCCATGGCATAGTTTGAAGCATATGTCTCAATCTCAAAGGGTTGTTGCAGGTTAGGTAGTGAAAGAAGTGGGGCTGAGCACAAGCGTTGCTTCAGATCATAGAACACTTTATGTTGGGACAGGCCTCACACAAATTTTTCCTTACCACCACCCCTGGTTATTTGGTTGAGGGCCCATGCAATATGGGAGAATCCCAACACGAACCTACGATAGAAATTGGCAAGGCCTAAGAAGATCTGAAGCTCAGAGAGCGTGGTTGGGGATGGCCAGTCACGGATGACTTGGATCTTGGATGGATCGACATGCACACCATGTGCATCCACAATGTAGCCTAGGTACTAAACCCTATCCATGTCAAAGGAGAATTTTTCCAAGTTGGCATATAGCTTATGTTGTCATAGAGTGTGCAGAACCTGTTGAATATGTTGCAAGTGTTCTACCCGAGTCTTGTTGTAGATGAGATTGTCATCCAGATACACCACCACAAAATAATTAGTGAAAGGATGCAAGATATCGTCCATCATCCTCATGAAATTTGTTGGGGCATTTGTCAAACAAAAGGGCATGACCAGCCATTTAAAAAGACCTTCTTTTGACTTGAAGGCAATTTTCCATACATTTGTCTGCTCTATTGGGACCTGATGGTAGCCAGAATTCAGATCAATATTACTGAAGTATTTGGCCCCCTTGAGCTAATCAAGGAGATCATCTGTTCGGGGAATCAGGTATCGGTTCCTGACTGTGATTTTATTTAGGGCCAGGTAATCAATGCAGAGTCGCCAGGTGTCATCTTTTTTCTGCACCAACATGATTGGGCTTCCAAAAGGTGATGAGTTGGGTCGAATGTGCCCCTTGTGTAGCAGTTATTGGATCTAACACTTGATCTCCTCATTTTCTAGAAGAGAGCGACGATAGACTGGCCCATTGGGTAGCGGTGCATCGGGGGTCAGATCGATAGGATGCTTGACTTGACAATGCAGAGGTACCCCAGTAGGTGATGAGAAGATTTCTTTGTATTCTTCCATGACCTTATCCACTTGCTTCTACTGCATGGAGAGTTCAGTTGTGGAGGCCATGGATGTGGTTGCAACCTTTCGCTCACTCTAAGAATGAATCACGAAGAAGACAAACTTCCCGGTCTGAGAAATGACCTTCCTGCATTGCTTGGCAGAGATCAAGAAAATAACACTAGGTGGGACTACCTCGGGTATCCTTTACAATTTCCTGTTCAAAGTAATAATAACACTGTGAAGCCTAGACTCCTATACAACATGACGTTTCCATAAATAAGGTTGGCCCAAAAGAACATCACAAACTTCAAGGGGAGAAACTTCACACAATACCTCATCTTTGAATGTCTTGATGTCGTACGACATGCAACACTGTTGGTTGACGCGAAGATCGCTTCCATGACGGAGCCATCTGATGGTGTAGGGTAGCGGGTGCGGTATTGTTGGCAGGGCTAGCCGGTATCAACAATGAAGTGCAACGGAGTGTCTTTCACCCACATCTGTGATTGAAAGAGGCACTCGCCTTCCTCTCGCTCATTAGGTTCACCGGGATGGATCTTGGTGGTAGCAACAGTGGCATTGGGTTCTGCGTCAATGATTTGTCTCCCCTTTTCTGGTTCTAACTCAAAGTAGGAACCTACATTTGATTCAAAGGTTTTCACCTCGACCACCAATGACTGCTTTGAGTGACAAACAACAATGTTATGTCAAGGGTTCTTGTGGAAGTCGCACCATTTTTTGGTATCTTTCTTTGTCTTCCCATTGTCCTTCTTTGCTTGCGGCTTGGACTGATTGTTTTGAGGTTTCCCATTTTTTCTCTGTCCTTTGTTTTGCAAGTTGGGGCTTCCCTTGCCCTGCTTCTGCTGCGAGGGGTTCCCAGACCCAAACTGTCACGTCTTTTTTTTAAGCTTCTGCTCGATTTTAATGGCATATCGATAGGATGCGCCCAAGGATGAGATGTCCAAAAAATCCATTTCTATATAGATGTATCTATGCAGATCGTCACGATACTTGAGCACCATATTTCACTCAGAATCTTTGATACTGATCTTGGTGTGCAAGGTATGGAAGACATTGGTCAACTCTAGCATTGTTTGGTCTCTTTCATGTCGTAGTGTGGTCCATCTTGTATACAAGTCGTCATAACTTCCAACATGGTAGTATTTATCTTTAATAACATCCCTGAAGGAAACCCAAGTGGTTGCAATTTTAAATAATGTGGATCCCTCTATTTCCTTTTTCTCACAGAAATTCTCCCACCAATCTTTGACATGGGGGACGGCCTTGAGGAGCGCAAATGTAATCGTTTCTCTATTGGAAAATTTGTGGACAAAAGAATACCCTTCTAAAAGGTTTAACCATTTATCTACAACATCCACATCTATTTGACCTTAAAATACAGGAATATTAAAATTGATATGTACCTTGAAGGGGTAGCGGCTCTGCTTGAGGTGGATGCACCGCTTGTCGACAACCGTCGAAGGATTTGTACAAAGTTGTCCATCATCTCGTTCTTCTGTCACTTAAGGGATTTCTCAAGCAACATTTTGAAAGGATCTATTGTCCCGTCGTCTTTCTTTACGCCTACCATGGACTGTTTCTTGGGCATGCAAGAGAAGTTGTCCTCAATAGAAATTGGCTCGAGACCCAACTATCTATACCCTGACCGCATCAGGGACATGCACTAAAATACGACAAGGAGCAAACCGCTCCGATACCACTGATCTGGATTTATGAGCAGAACAAAATGAAAAAACAGATTTATAATATTAACACAGATACATAGTGAACAATAACAAAGATACAGTAAAACTTGACTTCTATTAAATAAGAAATATGTTGAAAACCCTAAAATGCGCACTGAAAACAATCTTGCTAGAATGGTGGCAGCTTATCTCTTAGAATAGATGTGACGGATATGATCATTCAAAAGAATATGAGTACAATGAATCTTTGAAGGCCTTTTTACAATAAATTTGAACGCTAAAACCATAGACATCCAAAAATCTAACCCTAGGAGATGAAGCGCCAAAAGTCATGTGGGCCACGTTGGGGTAAGTTAGTACTCAACTTCCCAGGGTCGTAAATTTTGCATACGATCTTCGTTTAGGGCACACGATAGCTCGTTGGAAAGGTATTGATGAGGAGCTTCATTTAGGGGGATCAATAGAGGCTTTGGCTATGATTAAGGTGCCTAGTCGTGAAAAAAATGGCATTTAGGCCCTCAAAATGGCCCGGAAAGTTGGGGACCCGAAATACTGCTAAAAATAGTAAGTTGCCAAAAAACTCTTTTTAGCCAGTTAGAATAGGTGGGTGGCCACCGAGATCCTCCTGGATCACAAAGAGCCCCAATCAACAATTGACTCATAAATACTTAACATATCACAGGTGATTTTTGAACATGGGTGGAGAAGATAGCATTCCTCCTCTAACCACACAAGCTAGACCCAATTGATATCAAATTTTTTACGGTATGATAAGAGGTGTGAAAAGGAAATATTTGTAAGATATGAGAAGAGGGGTGAAAATTTATAGGTCATAAATTTGAACAAGTTTTTTTTTTGTTTTTTGTTGAATGTCTAACATTCGTTATCTATTAATAGGTGGGATAATGTGTCATAATTATTGGTGTGTGGCTTCTAGTATTATTTAATGATTATGATTACTCATGTTAATCAGCGTTCTCTTTGTAGAGGTACATTGACCCAAAAGTGATCCAAAATGGATTTGAAATATGGACTTATTCCAAAATTTGTAAATTAAATTTTCGCGAAGTTTCAAATCAACAACCAACTCGAAGAAAAAAGGCCAAAAGGCCTCAAGAAGGTTAAACAAATCACTTTGATGGTTGGCATTCCATGGTACATATATTAAAGAGAATGTTTTCTTGATGGAAAGGAAAATGAACAAAAAAGGAAGAATTGAAGCTTGGGAAAAAGAAGGGTGATAGTAGAAGAAGAGGGCTCGAAGATCATGGGATAAAGGAGCCATTGAGCCTGTCCATGCATGAGCATAAGATTATACATGAGCCATATAATCTATAAAGACTATTAGAGAGTAAGGATGCATCAAAATATCATTTGAGAGCGCATAGCTCTCCCTTTTTAATAACTTCTTGAGCAGGAATAAAATCCCATAGAATGTTGATTTTCCTATTTGGATTCCCAGGGTAAAAATATGTTATGTATGTGGTGTGTTTAATTGCTAGTGGTTGAATGTTTCATTTTGGTTATTAAATGAAAATGAATCCATTGCTCTTTTATTGTTAATTCAATTGCCATGTTAGCAAGGAATTGCAAATTGATTTCCATTACGAATTATTCAATTTGTGTTTTTGGTGACTAAGTTGTAGTATGGGTTTTGGTAATTTAATACACACCCACAACTTAACTTCCAACATTGGCCATGTGTTTGTTACCTACATTCAACCCCATCTCTCAGTTGTTCCAATGGATTGGCTACAATGCTGATTTTTATTGTTAATTCATTGCTAGAACTTCTATGCTTGACTTCCACTGCTTGATTTTATTATTGATTGAATGTTAGGTCTAAACTATTGTTTGGTGTATTGTTGGTTTTTTATCTATTGCATGTGTGAATAGCTGGTATAAAAAGAAATTGATGCTTGAGTGTTGTGTGCACCCTACAAACTTATAGTATAACCCAATCACCCCCTTCTCTAATTGTTGGACTTGGATCAAACCTTGAATACATGGAAGTGTTCTCTCACCCTCAATCCAAGGTTGTAGGCATTGATGCTCGCTACAACTATATGTATGGAAAGACATGAATGTGTATTAAAGAGACAAATCATTGTGTAATCTATTTCAAACAACAAAGTGCATCGTTGATGATTAACACAACATAATTGGCCTCATTCTTGGCATAAATAGGGTTTGGGGTCCAATTGACAATCCAAATTGGAGAATTTCTTCTTGGGTATTGCTTTGGATGTGTATTAAAAGGCATATGTCATTAATCAATTAAATTGTAAATTGGCATATGTGTGAATGCACCATTAAATATACAAATAGATAATGTTTTGCCATTAAGTAGGCACATCTCAAGAGCATAATTTCGTTCAATTGGCTATTTGAATTGGAGTTTTTCATCTCTTACACTTGCATTAGATATGTTACAAGATAGAGAATAAATTTAGTTTGAGAATAGATTTGGAGTGCCTTTTTTAAATACAGGTCTGTCTATTTAATAAGCATTCCAAGAAACTAGCCATGCAATGTACCAAATCTGACACAAGTCATCCTCTTGTGCTTGTTGATGATTAACAATTGGCAATATTTGCACTTAAGATTGCACTAAGATTAGAGGCCAAAATTTTACTCTATAGAAGATTTGTGTAGGTGAAATTAGTGAGATATAAGTCCCTCATTTACGAATAATATGGTATCAAAGCTTGGCTGATTTTTTAACCTTGAAGGAGTTTCCAACACTTTGAAGAGAATGGGAAAAGGCAAAAAAAATAAAAGTGGGTAGAAAGCCATTACAACACACTACATCTTTAAGTTGAATATTTTGGGGACTAAAAGCCTGTGAATGGGGAGGTGTGATCTAAAATGGACCCAAAATATTAACTCATTCCAAAATTTGTAAATTATTTTTTCACAAAGTTTGAAATCAACAACCAGCTTGAAAACAAAAGGACAAAAGGCCTCGAGAAGGTGAAAGGAATCACCTTGATGGTTGGTGTTTTGGGTAGCTCTATGAAAGAGAATGGTTGCTTAATGGAGATGGCATCCAACAAAAAGGGAGAATTGAAGCTTGGGAAGAAAAAGGGCAGTAGTAGAAGAAGAGGGATCAAAGAGGCAATATGCTTGAATATTGGGGGTGGAGGAGCCATTGAGCTTGTCCACACACGAACAAAAGATTGTCCAGGATCCATGGCATTCAGAAAGACTATTAGTGAATAATAATGCATTAGAATCTCATTTGAGAGTGCATAACTCACCCTTTATAATAATCTCTTGAGCAAGAATAAAATCTCCATTGAATGTTGGTTTTCCTGCTTYGGTTTCTACAGTAAAAATATATTGTATATATGGTGTGTTTAATTGCTAATGGTTGAATTTTCTATTTTGGTAATTAAATGCAAATGCATCCATTGTTCTTTTGTTGTTAATTCAATGGTCATCTCTACAGTGATCAACAAATTGATTTCCATTAGGATATATTTTGTTTGAGCAATTGGTGATTAAGTTGTAGTATGGGTTTTGGTAGTTTAATATACACTCACAACTCAACTTCTAGCACTGGCCATACTTTTGTCACCCACTTTCAGCCCCATCTCTCAATTGTTCTGATGGATTAGCTACAATCTATAGTTTTATTGTAATTCATTGTTAGAACCTATTTGTTAGACTCCCATTGCTTGATTTTATTATTGATTGAATGTTGGGTGCAAACCATTGCTTAATGTACTATAGGTTTTCTGTTTTTTTCCTATGTGAGTTATTGGTATAAAAAGAAATTGATGCTTGAGTGTTGTGTGTGCCCTGCAAACATATATTATAACTTAATTGCCCACCTTCTCTAATTTTTGGATCATGATGGAACCTTGAACACATGGAAGCATTACCTCTCACTCTTGGTCCAAAGCCATGGGCATTGATGCTCACTACATATATATATGTATGGGGATACATGAATGTGTATTAAATATATAGAACACTATGTAATCTATTTCAAATAGCAAAACACATTATTGATGATTAATACAACATATTTGGACTCATTCTTGTCATAAATATAGTTTAGAATCCAACTGGGAATTTGAGTTGGATCATTTATTCTTGGATCTTGCTTTGGATGTGTATTGAAAGGCATCCATCGTTAATTGATTAAATATTGAATGGGAAGATGTATGAATGCATAATTGGAAATACAAAGAGAGAATGTTTTGTAACTGAATAGGCACATCTCAAGAGTAGAATTTCCCTTCAATTGGAAACTTGAATTGGAGCTTTTTTATTTCTAACTCTTGCATTGTATGTGTTATAAGACATAGGATAAATCTAGTTTGATAATAGGTTTAAAGTGCCTTTGTTAAATAGAGATATGTAATAATTATTTTAAGCAAGCAAACAAGTAGTGTACCAAATCTAAAATAGAGCCATCCTCTTATGCTTATTGATTATCAGCAACTAAGAAGATTTGCACACAACATCGCACCGAGAACAGAGACCAAAATTTTATTTTGCAAAAAATACATGTCAGTGAAATGAGTGGGATATAAATCCCTTTGTTAATGGATCAACAAGGAGTAAACATGTCACTTTGGAGAATTTGAACTCATACGAAGACAATAGCAACACTTTTCTTTCACCAATCTAACAAAACCCCTTTGAAAAAATCTACAAATTAAATATTTAATAAAAAAGAAGTTAAAAATATTTCAAAATTCAAGTCTCCCTCAAGACATACAAATCTTCACGGGTATTCAAAAAGTGAAAATGCTTGAAAATTTATTACTCCAATAAAAGGGATATGAAATGAAAGGAAGTATCAAACAATGACTACAACATGGTTCAAGCTCCATGTGCAAGAGGCATCATACCTTATCAAAGTTGAAGTGGTTGAATCAAGAAGATTCCCAATCACATTTATTTAAAGAAGGATCACAATAAAACAAATTTATAATCACTTCACTTCATAGCCCCATCTCTTTCTTTCTTATGTTTGTGTCTTTGTGTTTTTTCTCTTCTTCCATAGATGTTATTAATTCATCACTTTGAACTCTTCCATGGGGCCATTTATATCGAACAACACCCTAGATTAACTATTGGAAGAGGCCCAATCAATGTATTTTTATGAATCATCAGAGTTACAATGGTGTTGGTGTTATTATGTGCGTGGGTTGTAAGACCCAAGGTTTGGGTTATCTAAGACCAACAAAACACACCAGACACTGGCCCTTTTGGCATCACCTGCTTGCGTAGATGAAGTCTCACCCAAGGTATCTATGGGGACTAGAAGAAACAATATTCTGCAGTGTAGGGGAATGGGAGGCAAACATTTGGTTCATTCTCACTTAGGGCATTATGTGCATAATTTGGTTATGTCCCATGATTCAAATTCTTATACTTATCATATTCCAATTTACTATATATAGTTGTTACTGTCACAATCATGAATCAATGTACCATTCTTGATTATCATATGAAGTTATTCTATGATGCATGCAAATAGTATTCATAATCAAACACAGAACCATAGACAACATAGGATTCTGTAACATATATCTATCATTTATTTATTCATCCTTCTCAACCTTCGGTTAGCTGAACCAACCGACTGAACCCAAAACAATGATAACAATTACAATGAACCCAGCCTAATATCCCAACCCATTACATATTATATCAAAAGCTAGGGCGAAAAACCCTAATCTATTCATCCCAAAAATATCCCATTACAATGCATGGCCAACCCAATTAACTAGTTGTTCGACGCCTTTCTTCTGCTTTTCATCCTTCATGTCATTTTTTTGCTATTATTTTATTTATGGCATGCCAAGTTTTCATTCTCCTATTATGCTTTATTCTTTGAGTTGTGTGTTGTCTTCCTTTGCGCACTCTCCTCCTTCTGCGCACTTTCCTCCTACTTGGGATTTTTCCTCAAAACTTTGTCAAAACTGCAAAAGATGCTTTCAAGACTACCTGTCCAACACGCCCCCAACAATCACATGTGCCTCATCCCGAGCCACTCAGGCTTGTTGCATGTTCTTCCATGCCAAGAGAAAGTTTTGAGAGGCCTCATTTTCCCTCTCTACCTCTTTGATGATGCGGGTCTTTGTTGTTGTAATCTCCTCTGCTCCTTGCACGGTCAAGTCTACAAATTTACCCTCTGCTTCCAGCGTTGCTTTCTTGTCTCGGCCCTGCACCGTAGCCAACTCTTCAATTAATCGCACTACCTCTTCTTACAGTGGTCCCAGTCTTTGTTACAGGATCTTTTGTTGATCCCTGATTTTCTCCACTTCTACTTGTGCCTGCAGTTGAGCTAGAATAGATGACACGCGCGCTACCGGTGGTAGTGTAGCCGCCCTTTATGTTGCCTGTTGTGCATGTTCTTGTGCCTCTCTTATCTTAACCTCTATTTCCATCATCTATGGATATTCTATCAACTATGTCCACACCTATGTGTTATCCTCGCAAAGTTTCATGCATTCACCCTCAATCTTCTTCATGTTGGCAATAGTTGTGGTTGTCGTTCTCATTCTGCCTTCACGCACCTCTAGTGGCGATCCTAGCATGCTCCTTAGCTTGAAATATTCTATCTGTGATCGGAAGCCCTTAATTACTTCACTGATCATCTGCACTTTTTCCTTTATGGTCKCTTTGACTACTAGGGGAACTTCTGGAATTGTTTTATACAACTTTTTGACTATTGCTTGGGTCTTCTTCACCATGTTCTTGGCTTCATACTTTTCTTGGGACACTTTCATGGCCTTCTCCTCATGTTCCTTATTCTTCTTCGCAATAAGCCTTAGTGTTTCTTCCTTCTCCCTCTTGAAGGCCTCTTCTCGCCTAAGGGTAGGCTAAGTCCGAACAGTGGGATCGAGGGTCATGTTGCCCCTAGCGAAAGCATCGCTTCTGTTGAACGAAATAATTTTGTTAAGCATTCTCTTTTTGTATTCGTCTTCTCTTTCAATAATCCAATGAGGTTTCTTGAGCCCGATACCATCCTCCTCTTATCCTACGTCCCTTGGTATCTCCTTCAGGTTCAGTTTGGGTGTCGTATATGAGGCCAATTTCCAAGAAACTTCTCTTTCAGTGGGATCATGATCTGATTCCTTCTCTTTTACAGTCATGAAGCATTCCTAATCCCCGAACATGTTACTGAGTCTGTTGAAATCTGCGTACAACTTTACGTTGGAAGCGATCTGAGCTGATGCATCCGATATGCTCTTTGTGTCTAAGTATTTTTCCCTAGCCAACTCTGGAAGTGGTTGTTCATTGGTAATGTCACTATCCACAAACTTGAGGCTGAAAGTCTTGCCAAGTATATGTCCTTCCCTACTCATCCCAGGGGGAACTGATGGTACTGCGAGCAGATCTTTCCCCATTCGTCTTGGATGACGGGTTACTAAAATGGTGCATTGTGTGTGGTATCTAGAAGTTGTAGCTCTGCTCTGTGCTCCAGTTCGCTCTTGTTCGCTCTCATTGGTATGCAAGAATGAGTTACACTTAACAATATTCTTATGTTTTTTTTCTTTAGTGTCGACCATACTTGTCTCATCCTACCTTAACTAACTTTTCCCATACGTCATTGTGTTTGTTGAGTTGTTCCATAACTGCATCTTGATTACAAAAATCCATCTGGTGATTTATCCCTCGTAATGTCGATTTGTCATGATTTACACCTGATTTTCCCATTTAAGACTGATACAGTGCTTTTATGACTTGTCACGCTCACTGGGTAACCATCATTTGTGTGATTTAATTCTTTTAACAGTCTTGTCATTTCGCAGTTGTGTCGTCTCCAAGTTTGGCACAATGTTATGTTGATGTGTGATGACGATTCATTATGCGCACCTTTTTTTTTGGTACTACTATTATAATACATGTGTTCTGACGCAACCCAAATTACTGCACAGCTTGTCAGCCGTCTCTATAGAGTTTCAGTCGACTCCCATTCACCATTCTTTCCAAGACATCTCCATTCAAGGTTTCTAACCATGCAACACCTCAATTTGTTAGTTGTTGAATCACATGGGGTCCTAACCAATGCATTTGAAATTTCCATGGATGTTGTATATACTTGTACCAAATCTCCAAATTGAAACTTCTTTTGTTTATCATGCCAAACCTTCTCTCTGGCTTTCTGGACCTGCTGATGGAATCCTGTGACAAACCAATCCTCCTCAAGTTGTACTAATTGTGCTAACCTCTCCTCTACTGTGCCAAAATCTGATAGCTCTGTAATCGTTGTAATGCGCAAGCTAGGAAGAATAAACTCCATTGGAATTACTGCTTCTTTCCCGTAGACTAACTTGAAAGGATTCTGACCTATCAAATTCTTGCTTGTAGTCCCGTAAGCCCATAATACTCCAAGCAATATTAAGTCTCAGTCTTCTCTCCCTACATTGAAAATCTTTTTCAAGGCATTCTCCAAGATCTTATTAAAATCTTCCATGGTTCCATTGGCTTAAGGGTGATATGGGGTACTCTTTTGGTGATGAATCTGGAACTCCTCAGTCAATATTGCAGTTGTCTTGTTGAGAAAGTGTCTCCCTTCATCACTGAGTAATATGCACGGACATGCAAACCTTGTGACTACATTTTTGAACAAAAACCCTGCAGTTGTTTCCATCGTACAGTCTATAACTGAGGCTACTTTCTCCCATCTTGTCAAATACTCAGTCGCAGTAATGATATACCTTGCCCCTGATCTTCTTGCTAGTGGGTTGATAGGACCCGCAAAGTCTATGGCCCATTTCTCAAATGCTTGCAACGTAACCTGTGGATTCAAAGACATTTTGTCCCTTCTATATGGCTTTCCCAGTCATTGGCATACATCGCATGACTGCCAGTATTTATCACATACTTCTGAAGTATCGACCACCAAAGTGTTGCGCACAAAATCTTTTGTGCAGTTTCTCACCCTGCATAATATCCTCCAGCAATTCCATCATGTGCTTCTTCGAGTATTACCGACCTTTTGTGCTCCAACACACAACATCTCAATATTCCATCTACACCCATCTTGTATAAATTCCTTGCAATCAACTGATAATTTGTTGCTTTCATTACCAGTTGTTTCTTCTGCACTACAGTCATCTCGGATGGAGCCATGCATGTGTTGAGAAATTGTATGATGTTCAAGAAATACTCATCCACCATCCTTATTGCAAATAACTGTGCATCTGGGAAGTTGTCATCTAAATCTAAATTTCATGTGTCTTCCCCTTAAAATATGTGTGATAGATGATCTGGTCCTGCATTCAGCTTCCCTGGTTTCACTATGACTTCAAAGTCGTATTCCTGAAATAAAAAAATCCACCTGCATATTCTCCCCTCCAAGACTAGCTAGTTGAGTAAGTATTTTAATGCAGAATGATTTGTATACATCTTAAAGCAGTTGGGTGTTCGATGTATCCTCCCCCTGGCTGAGATAGAACTTCTCCCAATGCTATGGATGATTCGTCAACGTGTACATGAATCCAATCCAGAAAAGTTAAAATTAGTGCAGTCACCAACTTTTGTTTCAAGGTGTCTAACCCCTTCTGACAATCTTCCTTCCATTGAAATTTTGCTTCCTTCTTTAGTAACTTCTCCATTGGTGTTGTGATTTGTGCATATCCCTTGATGAATTTCCTATAGTATCATGTATGACCAAACGACGCCCTCAGTTGTTTGACTGATGTAGGTGGTTCTAACTCCAAAATGACTGCAATCTTAGCGAGGTCTACCAATAGTCCCTATTTGCACACTACATGTCCTAGCAGAATTCCAAATGGTGCGTAAAGTATGCACTTCTTCAAATTCAACGAAATTTGACACTGCCTGCAACGATCCAACATAATTCTAAGGACTTATATATGATCCTTCAGTAAACTAAACACTATCCAATCATCCAAGTATACTTCTAGAAATTTATGGATGAACTCCTTGAATGCTGCAATTACTACCCTGGAAAACATCACAGGGAAATTCTTCAATCCAAAGGACATAACATGTACGAATAACTTCCCCATTCCCTCGCAAAAGTGCTCGTGTGTTGATCCTCCTGGGTGATTCTTATCTGATGGTACTTGGAGAATCCATCTATAAAAGAGTAAGTTTCCTAGCCACCCACATTGTCCAGTACCTCATCCGTGAATGGTGTTGGAAATGGGTCACATGCGTCATTTAACTTCCTGAGGTCTACACAGATCTTGATTATGCCTGTCTTCTTGTCCTGCACCACCATCAGACCGATTCACTCATATTATTCGACCGGTTCAATGATTCTCGTGTCCAACATCCTAGCTATTTCATCTTTTACCTTCTCCTTATACCGTGGATTGAGCCTGTAAGGCCTATGGTGCACCCGCTTAGCTCCTAGTTTCAATGGGATCTTCATCTCACCTAAGTCTCCTACTATTCCCTTCATATCGCCTAAGTCTCTTTCTATTCCCTTCATCTCTGAAAAATTCGTTGGAAATAAGTCTTCATATTCTCACAGTAAGATTGCAATTTTGTCAACTGTCTATTCATTCCAATAGTCCTCTATCTACGCAAACTTGGAATTCTCTGTCATCCCAATGTTTACCTTTAACGTTTTTATAGTTTGGGTATATGCGGTGGATTCGAGCTCTTGTCCTTCTATGACTTGTTCTCCTTCTGTCTCAGATATTTGTACATTCCTAGGCTTCTCCTCATCATACTCTTCCTTGGCTACATTATAGCATTTCAACAGCTTACGGACAATCATCTTGTTTTCGTGTTCGTTGCATATTGGTAGCACCTCCATCGTCTCTTCTTCTAAGAAGATATTCATCTGGATCGCCTGTAGCGTTGCATCTATGGATGGAGAGTCATGTTCAAATGTAAACGTGATCTCAAACCTCTAGGTCAATCCTTCCCATCTTGTTGTCTCCCTGCGTAGTTCCAACTCCAAGTACCAGTTCTTCGAAATTGTGCCCAGTGTGTGTATAAATTTGTGTATCCACTCCTCCTCTAGTACTGAACCCCACAAATCCATGCAATATTCCACATGACCTGTTGGGTCACTCTCCCCTATATATTTCTGCACAATGTTTTCTTCCTCAATGCCAAACCTTATTTTCGTTAGTCTGTTGCATTGTAGTCAGTGTTTAATTCCCTCTACGTGTGCATCCCACCAACAGACTAGAGTCGCTTTTAATACCACATCCAGTGCTAACAACATTTGTCATTCGGGTACCCGCAACTCAAATGTTTTCACAAACATACTTATATCAAATAATTTGTCATACCTGGGCAAGTTTCATAGCTTTGTTCCAATCTAGTGCATGGATCGAGTGATCCACGCACATCGTCTGATGGACACTTCAAGCATTCTCTATTGCCAATGCTCTAAACCTACTTTATAATCTGACGCACATGAACTGACACTTTGCCAACTCAAATCACCATATGTTGTCGAGTTGACATAATCCTCCATCTGCGTTGTCATGTTATATAAATTGTCAATGCCATCCCCTCTTGTTGGTTCTATGTACCTCTATCCTTCTAATGGGTCTAAGGGGGTCATAACCTTCAACTCGCCAGCTTCAAATATCATCTCCCTCTTCTTCAAGTTGTTGATTTCTTGGTTATAAAAATCTCATTCCAGACCCATTAGTGCTAGATATGGTTGAATGTCACCCACAATTTCAATAACTTCAAAATATGCCACATTGTGCACCCCATCTATGTTCATAGGTACTCCTATCAACCGAACAGTCAGAACTATTTTGTGTTGATTTGCTAATCTGAGCTAAACAACAGACCATACCAACTTGGGTTTTCCCATCAATTCCCATGTCTGCTTAGGCAACACATTCACGTCGGAACCTAAGTCCAAAAAAATATTATCCACATCATACTCTCCAATCTACGCACTGAATCATAATTCTTCATTGGTTTTCTTCCTATGCGGTACCTCATTTACCATCCTTTGTGTGGTTGGAGTTTCCCTTCCTCTTGTGTAGTGATCAATCATATTGTATAATGTACTCAACGCAACCTCATCTTTGATTAGTTCTACACAATTTCTCAAGAATTGTTTTAGCATACCTGCATTCCCCTTTGGATTTTCTGGCATTGCACGATCTTCTTCATGATGTGTCGCAGATGTTGATGCTCCCTAATACTTTTAGATTACTTCCTTCCTTGCCCTCTGATATGTATCTTTTTCTTGTTGAGGATCCAAGGCTGGTGTGGACCCTGCTGACTTTCTCATCCATTGTTCCATCTACTTTCCTTCATTTGTCCTATCATTCCCTATTCTAGATCCTCCACGCGTAACCACGACTACTATGGGCCCTTCATTGAGAATTTTAGTTGATATCATCTACACATTCTGATTCAAATTCGGGTTTTGGTTTCCTTTGGCCTGCCACTTCGCAACTAGTTAGGGACAGTCTTTTGTCAAATGATCCAATGCTCTGCAATATGTGCACGTCGTGCATGGATTCTGGTAGTCGCGGGCCAAGTGTCCAAGTTGATTACAGTTGTAACATATAATTGGTCATCTTCCTCCTCTTCCAAAATTCCCTCTACCTCGACCTCGGCATAATTTTCCTCTATTCCCCTGATTGAAACCTCTTTGATTGTTGTATTGTGGAACCCCCGATTCCGAGACAACATTTTCTTCTTGGATCCTGTACATATCGGATGTGCGCTCCCACATCAAGTCGAAAGCACCATAATCCTTATCCTCGTGCCCTACAGATTTGCAAAAATTGCAAAACAAGTTCTTTCGCATACTCTGGTACTTCTGTAGTAGTGGACACTCCATTGATTGATGGCCCCATTTCTTACATATCTCGCAATATCCTCCTCTTATCAATGGATTCAATGCTCTCGTGGCCAAATATTGCGCGAATGTTGGGCATTCATCCTTGTGATGGCCTTCATTCCTACATTTTGTACATCATACTTGCTCACATTTATCCTTTCCCTTTGTCAGTTATGTCAATTGAATTGTCAATGCAACCAACTATGTCTAAACTTGTGTCATTCCGCCATTGTCTCCCACCAGAGATGACTCCAGTTTCATCACAATCTCTAGTGCCTCAGGCTGTGAGGCAACCTTCTGTTGGATCAATGGCCTACGAATGTGTGGTAGAAGCCTTGCAATAAACCATTCTTGGTGTTGTTGATCTGGGATCTAGAAAGTTAATTTTCCCATCACATCCTTAAATATCTGATCGAAATCCCATATCGACTCAGTTTGTACTTGTTTGATCTCCTTCAATTCTGTGATGTACTGCGACTCTGACTTTGGCTTCTTGAACTCCTTTAGCAGTGCTTGCTTAATCTCTGTTAATGTCTTGGCATGTCCTATAGGCGTGGTGCTCTGTAACTTCATATACCATACTAGCGCATGACCTCTAAATGTTGTCGCTAACTTCACAATTTTCACAACTTCATCATGTACGTTATTTGCAACCCAAATCGGCTTGCACACAAACAAATGGTGTTCTGGGTTATTTGACCCAATTCCTTGGAACTTTGATAGCCTAAGAGTATTATCCACCCCATCCATATTGTTCGATGTAATTCCTCCTCTTGGTGATGTCGATTGACTCTAATTATGACTCTACGCACTACTCCCACTATTATGACTGCTACTATTCAGTCCTCCTTAGACAACTATAATTGCTTTTGACAAATCTACCAACAATACTTCTGATTATGGTGACACACATGGGGTTGTGGACTCAATGTAGAATTTTGTCTGGGTAGGACTTGTTGGTTCTTCTATTATTGGAATGGACTATAAATTCTCTTCTTCTCCCCCTAGGTATGGTACCTCCATGATTCAGACTAGTGTGCAAGGTTCTCTCCCCTCTAGATCACTGCATGACTCTTTTCTCTCAACCTCAGTCTTTGTCCTCTTGTACCTCCTCCCTCTGCGCATCTCTCCAAACTTGTATCCTTCCTCTAGTATATCTTCATCTTGCATCTTCTGATCCAGGTGGATATCGGTGGCCACCCACCTCTTCCAACTGGTTCACATACAAATTTCATCTTGGAAGTTACAGTTTTCATCTCGACAGTTTTTTTCTAGATTTTCGAGTCCCAAACTTTCAGGGTCGTTTGAGGCCCTAAATGATTTTTTTTTGGACTATTGGGGGGCTAAGGGTTGTGAAGAGCATACCCTAACTCTTGATGGAAGTTTTACTTCTCAGATAGACCTTTTCGACGAGGTATCGAATGCCCCAAATGGAGATTGTATGCAAAAGTTACGACCTTGGGAAGTTGATGTACCAACTTACCCCATCGGGGCCCAAATGACTCTTGGCACTTCATCTCCTAGGGTTAGTTTTTTGGATGTCTAGGGTTTTTTGTTTACTTCTTGATGCTAAAAGGGCCTAGAGGCCTTATTTTAATGTGCCTAGATGAATGCGCATATCTGCCACATCTCTTCTCAGAGAATAGCTACCACCATTCGAGCAAGATTGTTTTCATTGTGTAATTTACAATTTCAACAGATTTATTAATTAATAAAAGTTAAGTTCCATTGTATCTTTCTTATTGTTCTTTGTATATCTATGTTAATGTTATAGATATGTGTTTCATTTCGTCTCGCTCATAAATCTGGATTAGTGGTATTAGAGCGATATGCTCTTCATTTGTTTCTTTGTGCATGTCCCCAACGAGGTCAGGGTATAAGAAGTTGGGACTCAAACCAGTTGAGCCTTTGCAAGATCGGCCTCACCGAACCCGACGACTGCCCATGGGGGAAGAAAATATAGATGATGGGGCAAGAGATCCCTTTAAAATGTTGCTTGAGGAATCCCTCTCGCGACAAAGGAATGAGATGATGGATAACTTTGCGCAAATCCTTTGACGACTCCCAACAGGCAACACATCTACCTCAAATGGAGGCGTCGCCCCCCTTCAAGGTACATATCAGTTTTGATATTCCTATATTTGAAGCTCCAATAGATGTAGATGTTGTAGACAAATGGTTAAACCTTCTAAAAGGGTATTTTTCTATCCACGACTTCTTCGATAGATAAAATATTATATTTGCGCTCCTCAAGGTCGTCCCCCATGTCAAAGATTGGTGGTAGACTTTTTATGAGCAAAAGGAAACAAAGGGATCTACATTATTTGTAGTTTCACCCACTTGGGGTTTCTTCAGGGATGCTATTAAGGAACAATACTACCATGTTGGAAGTTATGACAACTTATATACAAGATGGACCACATTGTGGTAGGAAAGGGACCAACCAATGCCAGAGTTCACTAATGCTTCCATACCTTGCGCACCAAGCTGGGTATCATAGACTCGGAGCGACATATCGTACTCAAGTACCGCGACAGTGTGCATAGATACATCCAAACAAAAATGTAGGTTCTATACATTTTTTCCTTGGGCATGACCTATCGATATGCTGTCAAAATTGAGTAGAAGCTTAAACAGAAGACACTTCAGTTTGGCTCCACAAACCCCTTACAACAAAAGAAGTGCAAAGGTAGCCCCAACCCGTAAAATAAAGGGCAGAGCAAGGATGGATAGCCTCAGGACAACCAATCCAAACCGTAAACAAATAAGGACAATGGGAAGACAAAGAAAGACACTGGAAAATGGTGCGAGTTCCATAAGAGCCCCTACCATAACACCATTGAATGCCACTCAAAGAACTCATTGGTGGCTGAAGTTAAAGCCTCTAAATAATATGTAGGCTTCGACTTTGAGTCAGAACCGAAAAAAGGGAGACAGATCATTGATGCAGAACCCAATGCCACCGGTGCTACCACCACAAAGGTCCAACCTGACGAACCTGATGAACCAGAGGAAGGTGAGTGTCTCTTTCATTCAAAAATGTGGGTGAAGGGTACTCCGCTGTACTTCATTGTTGATAACGGTAACCAAAAGAACCTCATCTCAGTAGAGGTCACCAAGCAGTTGGCTCTGTCGACAACACCACACCCGTAGTCGTAAACCATCAGATGGCTCTACCAAGGGAGTGATCTCTACGTCAGCCAACAATTTCACCTCGACTATGACATCAAGCCCTTCAAAGAGGAGGTATTGTGTGATGTTGCTCCCCTTGAAGTTTGTGATGTTCTTTTGGGCCAACCTTGTTTATGGAAACATCATGTTGTATATGATTCTAGGCCTCGTAGTGTTATTATTACTTTGGACGGGAAATTATACAGGATACCTGAGACATTCCCATCTATCGCCATTTCCTTGATCTCTACCAAGCAATGCAAAAATATCATCTCTCAGACCTGAAAGTTTGTGTTCTTTGTGATTTGCACTCAAAGTGAGCATAAGGTTGTAGCCACGTCCATGGCCTTCGCGACAGGTCTCTCCACACAGTAGAAGCAAGTGGATAAGGTCATGGAAGAATACAAAGACATATTCTCCTCACCCACTAGGGTATCTTTGCACTGTCAGGTTAAGCACTCAATCGATCTGACCACCGGCGCACCGCTACTCAATGGGTCAGTCTATCACCGTTCTTTATCAGAAAATGAGTAAATCAAGCACCAAATCCAAGAGCTACTCGAAAAGGGGCACATCCGCCCAAGCTCATCACCTTGTGGAAGCCCAATCGTGCTTGTGCAAAAGAAAGATGGGTCTTGGCGACTCTGCATTGATTACAGGGCCCTAAATAAGATCATAGTCAGGAACCGATACCCAATTCCCCAAATTGACGATCTCCTTAACCAGCTCAAGGGGGGAAAATACTTCAATAAGATTGATCTAAAGTTCAACTACCACCAGGTCCCAATAGAGCAGATCGATGTATGGAAGACTACCTTCAAGACCAAAGAAGGTTTTTTTGAATGGTCGATCATGCCCTTTTGCTTGAAAAATGCCCCAACAACTTTCATGAGGATGATGGAAAATATCTTGCAGCTTTTCACCAATTCTTTTGCGGTAGTGTATTTGGATGACATCCTCATCTTCAACAAGAATTGGGTGGAACACTTGCAACACATTCAATAGGTTATGCACACACTACGATAACACAAGCTATATGTAAATTTGGAAAAATGCTCCTTCGGCGTGAACATGGTCCAGTACTTAGGCTACATTGTTGATGAGCATGTGGTCCATGTCGATCCAGCCAAGATCCAGGTCATCCGTGACTGGCTAGCCCCAACCACACACACTGAGATTCGAAGCTTTTGAGGCCTTGCCAATTTCTATCATAGGTTTGTGTTGGGATTCTCCCACATTGCATGGGCCCTTATCCAAGTGACCAGGGGCGATGGCAAGGAAAAATTCATGCGGGTACAGTCGCAATAGAAAGTGTTTGATAATTTGAAGCAATGCTTGTGCTCAGCCCCAGTGCTCTCATTACCCGACCCGCAACAACCATTTGAGATTGAGACATATGCTTTAGACTATGTTGTGGATGCAGTTCTCACTCAACATGGACATCTCGTGGCCTATCATAGTGAGACACTATCAAATATTGTATGTAAGTACCCCACCTACGATAAAGAAATGTACTCCATTGAATAGAAGAAAACATCGGAATTGACAAAAAATCGACAAGGGTCTTGAAAACATCTTATCGGAAAAATCAACGAAAAAATCAGAAAACCTCGACAAACATTAAAAAAAACATAATTTATTCATTTCTTTCAAAATTTTAAACATTTTTCAATATATAAAGAAAAAACAACATCATATAAATACATAGGCACATAAATATGGAGAAAGAACTGATATATATGATATAGTGGATGCCAAATAAAAACAGATACATCAAAGTTGTTATTCAAAGTATGAAACCAATACAAAATGACATCAATGATTGCATATATAAATATATATGTCCCAAGACTAGCAACTAGCTATACAATATCAATGACATCTCCCCATTTTATGAGGAGAGATCAGGGGATGTTTGTCAAGGCTTGAAACAGAGGCAGAAGGTCCTGGTCGTGCATCAACTATATGATGATCAATGATGGATGGAGGACTAACTACTCCAAACTATGTAGAAGGTGATGTTTGATTTTCAATTGGCACATCATCCCCCATGGTGTATGGATGAAGCTCCTCCTCCTCCTCAAAGATCCAACCGATTGAACATTGATCCACCAAAAAAATCTTTAAAATTTGTGGGTGAATTCGATACCCTACCTTTGCACACCTCAAATATGTTTGATGGACTCCACACACCTCTTCCCTTGCTTCTACACATCAACTAAAAAACAAAATGATTAAAAAAAAAAATTGGGATTTTAATCCGCAACCTCGGTGCAAAAGGGTGATTTTTTTCCAAAACAACGACGAGCTTTTCAAAAAATCGTGATTTTTATTAAACAAAAAATCCTTTCCTTGAAAAAATCACGATTTTTCTTATTTTTTCTAATTTATCGGTAATTATTTCTTCTATGCTCCATTGTACAAGCCTACCACCAGTGGAGGCATTACATTCTTGGTAAGGAGACAGTCATCCACACTGATCATAAGCCTTTGTTGTTCATGTAGACACAAGGAAAATTGCAGAATGAATGCCATCAGAAGTGGTCCACATACTTGTAGCAGTTCCATCTCAACATCAAGTATAAGACAGGGAGCACCAATCGTGTCGCAAATTGCCTCAGTCGACCTCAAGTTTCCGCATTAACCACGGTGCTACACTCCTGCATACATGAGACCTCTGGATGGCCCCAACTCTATGAGTGAGATTGTGACTTCACCACTACCTACTAGATGTTGAGCACAAACACAATTGTCACTGATTTTCATCTGCAGGATGGGTTGTTGTGCCATTTGGGCCATCTCTGCATTCCATCAAGCGAGTGAGCGAAGTTGATTTGGGAATATCACTACAGTCTGGTAGCAGGACACTTCAGCGTAGAAAAGACAGTGGTACTGCTACAATAACATTTATATTGGCCGAAACTTCAATAGGATGTCAACAAGTATATCAGGTCCTAAATAGCCTGCGCCATTGTCAAACCGACCATTAAAAAACAAGACATGTACACCCTTCTTCCTAATCCATACAAGCCCTTGAAATCCATCCTGATGGACTACATGTTGGACTTTCCTTCCACCAAGCAGGGAAATGAATTTGTTTTTGTGGTGGTTGATCGATTTTCCCAGATGGTGATTATGGTCACATGCAAGAAGAGCATCACAGTAGAGGCCACTGCCAAGCTCTTCTTCGAACGAGTGTGGGTACACTTTGGGATACCACAAACCATCATCTCTAATCAGGACAATTGGTTCCTCAACACATTCTGGTCGAGCCTTTGGTCACGATTGGATACCAAGCTCACCAAATCCATGACCTTCCACCCCCAAACGAATGCCCAAACCGAAGTCGTCAATCGGATGATCATGTATATCTTGTGCATGTACAATTCCAAGCATCTGCGCACATGGGATGAGAGTCTTCCTATGTTCAACACACTTACAACAAAGGAATACATAGCTCAACCAACCACAACCCCTTTCAGGTGGGTTTGGGATTTCAACCATTGGGTCCCATCGATGTTGCACTACCCCTTGCATCCACACAGGAAGAATCATCACATGCGCAAACTGAAGCTGACAAAGCCACCTGGTTCATTGACTAAATCCAACACATCCTCCAATAGGTTCAAGATATTTTGTAGAATTCCAATGGCAAGTACAAGCAGTGCCATGATCAACACCAGGTGCCACACAAGTTTCAGGTGGAAGATAAAGTTTGGTTGCACTTGCATAAAGAACACCTTACAATACCCAATCAGAAGCTTCGTCCACTCTGTTATGGACCTTACACCATCAACAAGGCTATGAGTGACAATGCTTTTAAGCTCCACATTCCCCCCTTCCTTGGCTTGCACCCAATGTTTAATGTGGACCTCCTTCGACC
>SNQJ01S0009230.1:272963-291235 GCA_010110895.2 Picea sitchensis | reverse complement strand
CGGTTTCTTTGAACCGGTGTATACTGTAACAACTACGTATCAAACATCATACCCTTGTGATCCTAGAAATGATTTCATCCCGTTTCTCCACAACTCGTAGCTTAGACCATTCTGACCATCAAACCGTGGTACTCTAATCTCAATGCAGCCCATGTTCATCCTTCCAGTGGTTAAACTATTTTCTTGAAGGACCGAATCTTATACCAATTATTGGAATACTAGGAAAGTGGGGGGGTGAATCAATATTAGCACAATTACCATTTTTAACCACAATATTTAAACTTCAATTTTATCAGTAGTATATCATCAATGTTTCATCAATATATCATGAGCATATAAACATAACTAATATTACATCACATCAAATATACAATACACCAAAATTTACGTGGAAACCCAAATAGGAGAAAACCACAAAATGCTTTCTTATATATTGTCAAGAATACATTCATTGGAAGCACCAAATTCCCAATTATCCATCTACAACTAGAAGGAGGCTATGGCCCCCTATTTATAGGCTCCAACCTGAAAGAAGCCACAACTCCCTGAATTATTTGGCTCCAACTAGAAGGAGGCTACAACCCCTTGATTATCAGGGTACAACTAGAAGGAAGCTACAACTCCCTGAATTCTATGGCTCCAACCAAAAGGAGGCTACAACCCTTTGATTCTTAGGCTCCAACCTAAAGAAAGATCCAAATCCTCGTGTTCTCCAACACCAACTGGAAGGAGGATACAACTCTGTTTCCTTTCCCTGTCTTACCGCCCTGAAATATAAATGTAGACCAAACTGTCACTACCACAATCACTGCCACTGTCACTGCCATTGTCACTGCCACATCAACCTGTAACCTGTCAACTTGTCACTGTATCCAACCTGTCACTGTCACTGTCACTGACATACCATCATCAACCTGTCACCACTGCTTATACTCAACATCAACAAAACCAGATCCTCTCACATCGATACCATCACCAAACCATGTACATCAACCTGTATCAACCATGCACCTTTACCAAAACATGTACATCAACCTGTATCAACTATGCACCTATACCAAACCATGAACCAACACCTGCACCAAACCATGCATCAATAATGCACCAACACCTGTACCAAACCATCCATCAACCATGCAACGTTTCATGCATCAACCATGTACCATATCATAAGATATCATCAATGAAGTGCCTCAAGCATAACCAATATAGCCATAATACCAAGATACCAATATAGACAAGATGTGCTACTAATCAATGTACCATAACATCACTAAGGTGTATCTCAACATGTACGAATATCACCAAGACATGCACCTCATACATGTACCAAGAATATGCCTCACACCATGTGCCAATATGTCCAAGATATGCACCGACAATGTACCTCAACAAATATACCTCAACTATCATATACCATACATCCAAGATGTGCCTCTAACAATGTATCATACTATCACCAAGCTAGTGAATTATGCACAATCACTACCATGAAATGCTTCAAGCATGTACCAACACAAGAGTTACCTCAACCATGCATCAATATCATCTAGAAATGTACCTCATATAAGTGCCAACACCATGCACCTAAGATGTGCCTCAATCACGTGTCAATGTCTCAACAATATACCAATCATTCATCAAGCATGCACCATAACCATAACATGTAACTCTCAAATAAAACACATAATCATACCTGTAACCTGTATATGACATGTTGTATCAGATATCAGACAAATAGACCAACTTGGGCATCAATAACCTGATAGAAGCATTTTCCTTCACTTATGTCTTGTCCTCATAGGACAAAGACTACCTGTCATGTGGGGCCTTGCATGAAGAGCACTATGAAACCCGCGGGGGTGCCTCACATGACACCCTCAAGATGGCCCGCGAGGGCATGCTAAATTAGGGTTACAAAAAAACCCTTGCTCTCTGCAGCTCCGAAACTTTCACTCTTCTTGTTCACTTTCTCCGCTACCTCAGACTTGACCTCAGATTTTCCAATAGACCAAAATATTCTCATAAGATAGATATTCAATGAATGTGTGTGTGTCCTTATGAGAGACTCCTTGAGGTGTATTTATACTTTTTCCAATTAACTTCTCTCCTCAATCTTAGGGCTTCTTGTACTTTCTTGTTGCAACTACTTTACCGTTTAATTAATAACTTGTAACCAATTAGGGGATTCTTGACCATTCTTTGGGGCTTCTAACTTCTCAAGGCCATAACTCCTCAACCGTGAGGAACCACATGGCATACCACCTATCACAATAAACGACACGAAAAGGAATATCCATCAAAGAGTGTGTTACCTACATTTTCACTATCCTTCATGTCTTTATTCCTCAAACAATTTTTTGTCTCATGACCACACTTACGAGGCTTCATGTAGACTTCATCAAATGCACCCAACACATTTGCTGACATCAACCACTCTTGTTGACATCAATGAAAGCTAATTCACCATCAAACTCGACCACAACTCCTGGGTGTATCAAACACTCCAAGGGTTGACATCAATGACAACCAATTGTCCAACAGTTTCCCCCATCATTGACATGAAACCAACACATGAAAGTGATAAAATATGATAGATCAAATGAGGAATTACTGACACATGTATGAAAATGAATAATATTACAAGATGGTTAGTTTGAGGTGAAACTTCCCTTGAACATTGTGAGGCACTACAAGTGACTTGGAAACATTGACTTGACTGAGACATAGAAAAAAACATAGTGCGACGATCACCAGGGAACTCTTCGGGTGAGATGAACAAGTATGAGGACTCATGGGATTGGTATGACTCAAAGAAAAACATATTACCAAATTTTAAGACTAGACGCAAACATGTTCCATGGTCAAGGGCGACAACAAACAACTACCATGATGCTTTCCAAAAACTTAACCCACTTTCTTCAATTCCCCCCCCACCATGATTGGCGAGTACCTCTTTGTTTTTTAATGAGCGTGAGGAGGATAACAAATGCTCGGTATAGATCATATTTGATGAGTCCCTCATCATATGTTTGACGAACCTGAAGAAGGAGGGGTTCGGCCCCGTATGGGTCCTTCAATGCATGTTTTACGAGTCCAAAGAAGGAAAACTCAATGATCTTTTCATGTTTAGAGATTCTGAAAATATCTTAAAGATGACTCCATGGGTGTTCTTTTTCATAAATTTACTCCTCGAAGCCATAAAAATTGTAAAACAATACAAGAGAGAACTCTTCTAGTCATGATTGACTAGAGTATACCTTTTTCGTAGTTAGTCTTATGAGGCCGAAAAAGGGGTAAACTACCACTCGAAAGATGAATCTTCATGGTTTAACGAGATCGAAGGATGACGGAGTATGCTCGTAGTTTGCTTCATTTTTTAATGATATTGAAATAGAGAATGAAACTATGCTCGATGTTGGTTTCATTTTTTAAAGAGCTTGAAAACGAGAATAAACTATGCTCGGGGTAGTACCCATGAACAAGCCCCTTCCCAACATGATGTCCATAGGTTGGTACGCTGATCGATACCTATTGGCAGGTTTTCCCCAACATAGAGTTCAAAGGTTGGTACTTTTACCCTAACATTATCATAAGGAGTTGGTGGTTTAACTTCAACATGATGTGCAAAGGTTGGAGACATGCCTCCCAAGCTTCAGTTCATCCACCGACTCTTCTTCTTCTTAGACTCTTGGTTACTAATAGGGATAGCCTTTCCAGAGAGGGAGGAAGAAAGAGGATCAATTGATATAGGCGGAGGAAGGGAAGGTTTAGGGACCATATATTATGGAAGACATGACTCTGCTAGACTGAGTGACATGATGTCACCTGGTGTTTCACTGGCAGATAGGCTAGTCACTACCCAAAGATCAAACGAATTAGAGGATTGTTGCATCGTAGTTGTAATCATGTTTAACGTGGAAACCTTATGTGGGGGATCAGGGGGAGGTAAGGGAAAAACTCTCGTGAGTGAGGAATTCTTGAGGAGACCTACCCCCACACTTTCATACTTAAGATCAAACTGTCCCAGGAAAGGGATTTTATTTGCAGGAGAATTATTGAGATTTGGTGTGCAATAATCAATTTAGTCAACAAACACAATTTTCCCTTGATGGGGAAATTGAAAAATACAAAAGACTGAAGAAGCGATGACAATCATCGCATAGAATCATCTGTGACCGAGCAACAAATTATAATCCAGGGGTGCATCAACCACTTCAATATCAACACAAACAAATTTTCCCTTTAATTCCACAATGAAAGATTTCAAAAGTCCGTAAGGTTGGAAACCATGTCCATCAAATGTCTTAAGGGTGGTGGGAGACTGAGTAAGTTTAGTAGAACCAATGGCTCTCCAGCAGGACAAAGACATGACACATGTGGAAGCTCCTTCATCCAAAATAATGCGATGGATGCTCTTCCCACCAACAATAACTTGAATTTGGAAGGCTAGGTGATGGTAGAGCCTCAGTTTAAAATCGTTTAGATTAAACATAATCATATTTGACGCCTCTAAATCCACAGGTCCAATGGATGATAGCAAGGTTCTACGTTGACTTATACAATTTTGTAGAACTTCAAGCATCAACATAACACAAGGTACTTGTGCCAAATATTGAACATTGTTTTAGTTTTGAGTAACGTGGGAACTTGGATTAAAGACCAATTTTTGAATTGTTCCCTTGGGCGGGCACAACAACGAGTCGACAACAAGCCCCTCGATCTGAAGAGGGGTGAAGGATGGAGGAGGAGTGGAAGTGGATGGCTTATTGGTAACACCTTCATTAACATGATTATCTAGAGGAGTGACATAAGTATTATCTCTAGTTGTTAGACTAACCATCTCCTTACACATAAAGACCCGAGCGTGGCTTGAGGAAGCATCCTCATGGTGAGGATGACTTGCATTTCTCCCTTGTGGAGGGGCAGGATTTTCCCCAACAATTTGTTGCTTCTGAATCGAAAAAGGGTTAGTTAACACTACAGGTTGGGAGGTACCCTTCATAAATTTAGCGAATTCATCTCGATGAGGGAAGTATTTCATGTAGTGGTCCTCTGCACAAATCATGCAGGGAATTTTAGCTCTCCTTTTTGGTTGGGTATCAATAGTTTTTGTACTCTCCCGTGGGTTAGAAGAATTCTTGGATTTACCCTTGTTTTTCTTCTTACCTCCAAGTTGTTGAGATGAAGTGGACAAGACTGCATTCACCTCAGAGGTTTGTGTAGAAGAGGGAGAAATGTTGGTAACGAAACCTTCCATGCGATCAACATGGGATTTTCGAGTAGGTCTTGACGAATCATTCAATGGGCGAGGAGCATAAGGGATCAGATCGTAAAGTTCACCGGACTGGAAAAATACCAAGTCTAATTATTGAGCATGACTGATGGATTGCTCCTTAGTGACAACACCTCCCATGATGACATCTCTAGCGATGGGTGGAAAAAGTGATGTGGTAAACCAATCATCCAAGAGTTGATCTAGAATGGTAGCTTTAATTAACTGTCACCACCTTTTCCACTCATGAATATGATTAGAAATGTGAGTGGAAGTTGATTTCCTAAGCGAAGTCAAAATCTCTGTACCGGTTTCATATCAAATTGACAGTTGGAAATGTGTCAAAAAGGCCATAGCTAAATTGTTAAAGTCATCAAAGGAGTGTCGTGACAACTCGATATACCATTTGGCTGTTGAGGCTGTGAGACTTCTCTGGAAAAGTCTTAAATGAATGGAGTCATCCATCAAAGAGTTTGAAGAACACCAAAGATGAAAAGTCATTACGTGGTTATTAGGGTCTTCTCTAGGTTTCCCGTCGAATTTTTGGATATCGAATGGTAATTTGGAAGGGATTGGAGGCCAAAATGGGGCCTGCAGTATGGGATCATTGGTCAAATGTGATAGATCAGGCATATCTAATGTAGCCAAGAAAGAAAATTGTCGGTTATCTTGTGGATACTGGTAGTAACCATGTGACATAGGAACACCAACAAGACYATATATAGGTTGCGATGGGATGGAAAAACCATATGGTCCTCCCATGTACTGTGGATGACCCCCCATGTATTGTGGTTGACTTGAGGGTCCCMKCATGTATTGTGATTGACCCAACGATCCTCTTGTGTATTGCGGTTGACCCGATGGTCCTACCATGTATTGCAGTTGACCTGAMAACCCCCCATGTATTGAGGTTGGCCCAATGGACCTCCCATATACGGTGTTTGAGGGGGTTGTTGTGTTGGAATCATGGGGTTCACAGATTGATTGGGMAAAGTTCCTTGCCAAGGAATGTCTGTCGGATTAGGTTGACCCCATATAGGATTTGCAACTGATGGATCTGGTTGTCCAGGATACATTCCAATAGTAATGGGAATGGAAGGTCTTGCAATGGCTTTCCCCAAGGTTTTTTCATATGGCCCCCACATATGATTTTTCCTCATAGTTGAGGGTTTCCCCCTAGCTGAATATTGATATCCAGTGAAGGGTATAAAAGAACTCCCCATTTGTAAAGTTGGAGATGTGGGTTGAGTAGCTTGTGTAAATGCGGTTGTTTGAACCACCTGACTGTTGGCCATTTGACCGTTGGGACGAGTAAGTAACACACTTGGTGTGTGCATATGTGGGATTAGTGAAGCAAGAATATTACCGGACTTATGTTCAGAGGGAGATGTACTCGCAAGTGTTGTGTCAGAGTAGCCTAGGTCACATATGTTCCTAAAAAATGAAGAAGTACCAACAATAGTGATATACGCTAATGCGACTATCTCTGGATCCATTGGGGTAATCGGTATTCCATCTGTGTAATCAAAAGATAACCTATTGGATGAACTGGTCAGTAAACAATAAGAAGAATAAGCATCAAGAAATTTCATGGACGATTGTTCAACAAGTAATGGGCCAAGTGGATCAATTAAAGGGGATTTGTGTAAGGTACAACACCTTCTATGAAGGTTGTGACTGGTTCTTCTCTGTGTTGGCCACTCCCAAGAGCTACAATCTTGATTTCAGAAGTTTTTTCTTCGACCATCCCTTCGAAAGAAGAGTTGTGTTGAGGCTTCTGAACTTCAAGATCCAAACCTTGCATTTTGTGAGATTTTTGAAGCCCTTGATCGACCACGATGAAAGTAAAATAACAATCCTTAAGGCCAACTATGAACTCTGAAAGCACACACCCCTAAAAAATATCTATAGGTAATCAACCAAGCAACAATAGAAGGATCTTAAGAAGACAGGATATCAAGCTGTCAACGAAGATATGAGAAGCAGTGACCCCGACCTCCATGTAACATCCCTTATCGGTGCAAGAAACCCTTGCTTCACGGGGTGACCCTATAAAGGTATTGAAAGTGTGATGCGATATCTTCCCTAGGTACCGTGGGAATCCCCTCATAGGAACCTATGTAGATACCTAGGAAAGGACACTAAGGTTACAAACTCGCAGTCGGCCTCCCGGGGGGGGGGGNGGGGGGGGGGTATAATCAACATACGGGACTAAACGTATGGGTAGGATAAAAAAATTCTGAAGCTCTTCAAGGGAACTAAAGAAAAGTGGACGGATTAGAATCTTGAGGATCCCGAACGGATTCGGGATTCATGAAGCACCAAGACCAAATGAAACCAATAGTTTCTCAAGAAAAACTCTCAATATACACTCTTTCCACTACGATTGGTCAATCTTTGGAGGGGTAATATCCGCTGCTCTTTCGTACACGACCTCATGTTTATCCCCCATGTTAGAGGGGGTTCCCAACTATGCCTATACAACAATTTGATTTTATCACTCTTTAGTGTTCTACAGTCTTGTTTAGTAATCTTGGACAATTAACTCACTTTTCCTAGTCCAAAGATTTTAACCCTATGCTACTATTGGTGTACTATAAACCAAAAAATGTCTAGTTGATTTTATTAGGGTGATGGTTGATTTTAATGGCTTTGTTTACTCAGAAAGGTCCATTGAGATGAAACTAATGATGCGTGAGACTTGACTCCAATATAATGAAATCATTTCTTTTTGATGAATTCTATATACAAGAAGGAGAAGAGTTATTTTCTTCTTAACAAACACTCAATGCCATTCAACTTTCCAAAATGATGCTAAACTATCAAACAATGTTTCCAAAATCCTAAAGCGAATACAAGACTAGCTCTTTCAAAACATGTACCAGAACAAAATTCCTAAGAATGCATAAACTCTCTTTGTTTGATTGTATGTGCAATGGAATCTCTTCAAATGGAAAACTTTTCTACTTCCTAACTTTGAATGAGAATGAAAGAAAACAATGTTTGACATGAAGGAATATGAATGAAAAAATAAACAAAACAAAGTGCACTCAAAAGTTTTATGAGAACTGAAATAAATCAAGCGTGAGACAACTTGTTCAATCAATGAATCAAAATGGTGAAAGGGAAAAGAAAACACTGTTTGAAAACCTCTAAGTTGCAATTTAAAACCAAATGAAGAAAACTTCAAGATAAGGTTTGAAATCAGGATAATAGGAGTTTGAAAACCTTTGTGATGAGGATCAAACCATTGGTAAGACAGACTTTGACCCAAGGATCAAGTTAACCTAAGGAAATCATGCTCATCCCCTAATTCCGAAGGACTTGCAAGCTGAAAGGAGGAAAGAAAGGTTGGTGATCACAATTCATTTAATTAAACAAAGTCATAACCAAGTGCAGAGTAATCTACTGCAAAAATATGAGTGAAAAATCTGAGGAGAAGCAAGCAAAATAGATTGAAAATTGACCTGGGGAGGAGATAAACGCTCATGTAAGGAGGCAGACAAGGCATTGAACATCGATCAATTCTCCCTAGAACAGTAGCATGGAGCATTGATAAGGGTTTTCAATGCTCTGTGGGCTACTGTGGGGGAGTGTTGATGTCTAGAAGTGGTTGAAACAACATCAAAATTTTCCTAGATTCACTAGAAAGCAGGAAAGGTTCAAGCAACAAGCATTAACATGAAAAAGATCAAAGGACAACTAAGATTCAAAGGGGTAGGAACCTAGGAACATGAAAAATCGTCCCCAGTGGAATCACCAATTTTCTATTGTGATAAATTTCACCCTGTGGACAGGTTGAACTCCCTCTGGACCGGGTTCTTTTTTATCCAGGACAGAAGAGAATAAGAGACAACCACTTTCCATTAATATCTACTTAGAAAATTAAATTATAAGAATGAGATGGGGGAATTACCTTCTTATGATGGTTGTCCTATTTGCTCAAGTCTCTGACCTTGTTGACCAAGCTCCTAGGCATGTGAGGGATCCTACAAAGAACACAAAGAAACCACCTTCCTCTACACTAGATTGTCTACTGAAGATATATCTAACTATGATGAATTTACAACAATAGACATGTATGAATCAAAGACCCAAACATGAAGGGAATAGGGCAAGTTATATTAATAATGAGAAACAATGGAAAGAATTACAAATGTATTGCCGTTGTGCTAGCATTCTTCCAAGTTTATCCTTTCCATCCCCTTGTGCATAACCAGATGATAATTATGATGCTCCTGAACTATTTCTATGAACTCCAAGATCAAAGGTTTGACACTCTGAATTCCTTTCTCCTTTTTTCATCTTTGAGTGGCCTCATTATATAGGATTTGGGAGGCTTAACCACCATGAAGTATTCTAGGAAATGGTTGAGGATTTAGCTCCTTAGGTTAGAATTTTCTTACCCAAAATGGAGGGAATACGGATGATTCAACTCATGACTCAATCCCTCGACCAAAACCACTTAAGAGAATCTCAGGGCTGACCCTTAGAATAAGGTGGGTCGACCAAATCTTCCTCTAACCACTTCAACACTCCCCGAGTATGGAGCACATAACATTGCCAACACTTCCCCATAGTTCATCAAACAACGTTGATCAAGGATCAATGCTCCATATAAATGGGCAAGGGGGCGTTGACCTTAAAAAATGGGTCAAACTCAAGGTAAACAACAGTTTTTCGACCATCTCATGCTGGGTTTTCTCCTCCACAAAGACTATGTATCATGACAAATATTCTTTCATGGTGTCAAAGTGCATGCGACACTTATTAAGGTGCATACAAAACTTGATAAAGTGCATGTAACACTTAGTAAGGTGCATACAACACTTTTTCCACACTTGTAACACTTGCGACACTTAGGTGCATACTAGATGTGACACTTAAATGAGACATTTTGGTGTGTAACACTCATGAGATACAATAAGACCTAGATATTCCAAATCCCCAACCCAAAAATCACCCTTGGAAGGCTTTTCTTATATTTGTTTCTCCTCCAATAGTTTTAAGACTATGTCAACATCACATACATGTTCTTCCCAAGATTTGTTGTAAATTAGTATAGCATAAAAAAATACCAATACAAATTTTACAAGGAAATCTTGAAAATACAATTCATCAAGCTTTGAAATGTTGAAGGTGCATTATTAATGTGAAAATGCATCACCAAAAACTCATAATGACCTTCTTGGGTTTTAAAGTTTGTTTTCAGGATTTCTTCCCTCATTCTAATATGATGATACCCTGAATGAAGATCCAACTTAATATATAAAATTGCTTCTTGAATTTCATCTAACAATTCATCAATGACATGAATATGAATTTTATCAATAATGGTATTGCTGAGATCTCTATAATCATGACTTGACCAATTTTTCATTGCCTCAATTTTTTTAGGATAAACACACACATACCCTCCCCACTAACAATGTGTCCCAAACATTCAACTTCTGAATTACCAAAAGCACATTTAGAATGCTCGAGGAAAAATTGGTGATTACAAAGGATTTGTAAGACCTAATCCACATGTGCCACCAAAGTTTTTCTATAGACTAAGATGTCATTAAAGAATACCAAGACAAAACAATGTATAAGGGGCTTCAATATGCGGTTCATGAGGCTCTAAAAGGTGGAGGGAACATTGCAAAGACCAAATGGATTTGCCGAAAAATTGTAATGACTGTCATGAGTGCGGAAATAAATTTAGGGAATATTAGATTCCTCCATGCAAATTTGGAGATAACCAGTGCAGAGATCAAGTTTAATGAAGAACCATGCTCCATGTAGCTCATCTAAGAGATCATAATTACTGGAATGAGGAATTTATATTTTACTTTCAAGTTGTTAAGAGTGAGAAAATCAAGACACGTGTTCAAAGTGCTATCTTTTTTAAGGACCATGACAACTGGAGAAGGGTAGGGACTAGTACTAGGACATATGATACCGTAATCTACTAGCTCCTATACAATCTTTTCAATTTCATTCTTTTAAGAAAAAGGATGATCATATGGGTGCACATTGGGTGGAAGGCTACCATGATGTAGTGGGATGATATGATCATGCTCTCCACATGAGGGTGGTAATCCTTGGGGATGTTCAAAGACTTGTTGGTGTTTGTCCAATACTAACTACAAATCTAGATGAATGTTGTGAGAAGCATCCTCAAAAGGATTGAATATCATGGAATTGTGCAATAATTCCAAAATGACCCATTTTAGAAGCTTTTCCATGGAGTGGAAGTTGATGATTTCTGGAGAACCTTCTTTGAGACCTTTGAACATGTAGAAATTTCCATTTTTGTAAAAAATCATGCATAATTCCAAGATATCCACGGTGATGGGGTAGGTTAATGTTTTGATCCATTCCACACCCAAAACAATATCACATCCTTCTATTTCAATGACAAAAATGTGATTTTTTAGGGAAAACTCACCCATTTGAAGTTTCACATTTTCACACTAACCAACACAGTTCATAGATCCCCCATTAGCAATCATAATCCAAAAGTTGTTAATACCATGGATATAACAATGTGTTTCTTGGGCAACATGGAAATGAATGAAATTATGGTTGTTGTTGCTGTTCATTAAGAGAACAACCTTCCACTACTTGATATAACTAACCAAATTTAATGTCTGAGGAGAATAAATATGAGTCAAAGCATGAATGGAGATTTGGGGTTGAAGAGGAACTTCCTCAGTGCTAGGAGGGAGGGACTTCCCCCTAATTTCTTCCATGAACTTCATCTTCAGAAATTTCCTTGAAAATGGCCATAAATACTTTATGTTCCTTACATTTATGTCCTAGAGAATGTTTTTCATCACAGTTGTAGCAGAGACCCTTGATTTGACGTTCTGCCATTTCTTCTTGTGTCAACTTGTGTACCTTGGGGGCTGGGGTAGGTTGTTGAGTGTTAGTCCATATATGGACAGAGAGAATGGGTAACTCCATAGTTGATTTCCATTAACATGAGACATTCATAAATACAATGTGAGGTGACCTTTGCTTTCATCTTCCAAGAGGTCTGAATGACTTTTCCTATTCACCTACAACTCTTCATATGTCTTCTAAATAATATTTACAAAGTAAATCATTCCCTAAGGATTAGGTATCTAACATTCCCCCCCCTCAATCCAAAGGGGTTTTTGTGAGTCTAAGCATCATTCTAAATTTTTCAAAATTTTCTCTTCCAAGTGCTTTGGTGAAGATGTCTACAATTTTTTCATTTGTGGAACAATGTCTCAAGTGAATAGTCTTGGCCTCTACATGATATGAAATCAGATGGTACTTTCTGTTTATGTTCTTGGTTCAATCATGGAATCTAGGATTCTTGGCAAACTTAATTGCAAGAGTATTTTCAACCAAAAGAGGAGTAGATTTCACCTATTTCTCCTACAAATATTCAAGTATTTTCTTGATTCAGACAATCTCTTTTGTTGCTTCTGTAACTGCCACATATTCTGCCTCTATTGTAGAATATGTTGTAACTGACTATTTACATGATCTCCAAGAGAGAGTTGTTGATCCTGTTATCATTGTATTTTTTTTTTCATATGGAGTCCAAGTCTCAGGACTTAGCAGGAGGTTAAATTGGTATAAAAGAGTGATAGACTAGCGGATGGGGTTAAATATAGAAAAAATTCAAACTTGATGGGACCCAACGGGTCACAGATTGTGGGTGTCATAGATCAATGGTCATGGAGTATATCGGGCCAAGAACTAGCGCGGAGGTTAATCTTTCGAAAGCGGGCCGATAGGAATAACACAGTTTCGTCTCGAAGGCACGTGGCGCCATTAGATGCACATCAGGGGGAAAAGTGGGTGAGTTCAAAACCGCTAAACCACACCCCGATGTCTCGTGTCAAAATATTATTGAATATTCCAAATCCAAGATCCGCATGTGGAAAGGGAAAGCTAACGGCCAGTCAAATCACCTTAGGACACTTGTTTGGGTACTTTTCGTCTGTGCGATGCTGGGTGAGCGCCGCTAAAAAATTGATTCGAAGGCTCGTCGTTTGAAATCAATGGCCGAATGTGATAATTCGTTATCCATGTAAGGACCTTCATCAATAACACATGATTAGCACTCAATGACAACTGCCATTCAAAACATTGGTGATATTGCTATGTTGTTGAAGATTAACGTTTTATTCCAGAACAAGGTAACCACGAATCAAATCGTTCATCTAATTCTTGTATAGCTAAGGGGGGTAATCTCGTGCTTCGGGACAAACCATAGGAAATGGAGAAGACAGATCCAACGACCTTCAACAAATTGGGATATTCAAATAATCTGACAAAATTGTCGATAAAGAAGAAAGAAAATCTTGTTGCACGAATACTGCAACAGAATTTCACACAGAGCCTGTAGATGAGTTGGGGTCAAGTGAAGGAATTAGACTAAATCCTATCATGAAGGATTTAATTATCAATGGGTATCGAAACGAACATCACCTGCAAGCTGGCAAGGGTAAAAGGTGCAAGCGATGAAAGACAGAGGTTAAAGCTGAAGTGGTTGAAAGCATTGGAGAAAACCAACCTGAGTGGCTTGACACTTTAAAAGAGGAGATCACAAACCTGAAATAGATTTCAAGCTAAATTAAGTATTTTTCAAGGAATTTTGTGATGATAACAAACAATTGGCGTTCAGAGAAAAAATCTCAAATATGTCAATTTTTTATTATAACGTTCCCTAGAAAATAGGAGTTCAGTAATTGTATGTTACTCCTTCTTTGTAACTGATGTCTATTTTTTGAATTTTGGGGAAAATGATTCGTTTTGAATCCCATATGTAATTTATCTATATATACTATTTTAGAGATAAATGAATGGTTGGACTTACAGGAGAGGGGCCTACTCTCGTAGTAGGAGAACTTTGTAATTTCTTATGAATGTTTAATATAAGCAGATAAGGTTTTTCTTAGATAGACAAGATTCATCACGGTCTTGATGTTTAGTGTGTTTCCCTGTTTTTCATATTTAATGAATGTGTTTTTGCTGCTAGTAATAATCTTTGAGTAATAGAAAGAATTCATTTTTTTTGGTGCTCCTTCTCACATCGATTATACTTGTTATGTATTTTTGGTTACTGTTTCAGACTTCACTCGTTATCAATGCTCTGTTTGCAGTAGCCAACCCTCATGTTTTTTCTTCTAATGCTTCACCAAGAGATTCACTCTCTATTAGATGCCTCTTGCTCATAATAGTCTTTCCTCTCCTCTCCTCTACCACCTCATATTACTTATTTGGATGAACATCATACCTATTTTTCCTCTATTCCCTCTGGAAATACATAGCTTATAAATATTTACACTTTTTCAGGAACAAACCCCATTGCCCAATGGCCCTGCTCTTATGTTTTGTCCTACCACCTTTAAACTTTGCACCATGGAAGAATTTGACCTCTATACATGTATCGCCAAATATTTTGAATATTCCAAATATTTGTATGTACGAGAGAGCTCTCTCTGGTTGGAAGGGTCAGAATCCAAACTAAAGTTGGTTGAAACAGTTACCTCTATCGTTTGTCTATCATCCAGACAAAATTTACAGAGTGCTAATATTCGGGCGCTGTTGTCGGGGACAGAATTGAAAAATTTTCCCTGGGAAATAATGACATGGTCGAGTTCTAAGGTCTGAGAGTAGAAAACACTTAGGAACATATTGGTTGTATTCCTGCTCTGGTGACTCCACACATCGAAAATAAGTTTGAAGGTGATTCCACTGGTAGAAGAATACATGAATTTAAATTTTCACTGACGACTCCACTCTCAATGCAAAATCCAGCTTCCAAAACATCATTGGCGGCTCCACTCAAACTTCAAATGCGATTCAAATACTCCACTAGAAGATGAGATCCCTTGACAGAGGTATGAAAGGACATCATGGGAGAAAACACGTACTTAAAGTTGAGTTTTTTCCAAGACATTATATTTTTTTGTTGTGAATTACCTCTGGTCCTTTCCTGAACATGCTAATTTTTCTTTTTCTTTACCTACTGCATTCAAATGATGATCATGATAATCATGAAATTGTATATCCTCCTCTTAAAGTTATACTGATATTTTCTCAGTTCATCACTGATTTTGATCAAAACCTCCCATCCGAGCCATGTGATAACCACAACCAAGTTGATGAGCCTCATGAAACCAAGGCTGATATTTCACCTACTGCACTTGATCCAACACCTTCCAAGACCCAGTACAGATACAAACCTTTAAAATTACCCCACATCCTTCATAATTTTCCTCCAAAGCACTATGAATATCTATCTATGTTTGATGGGGAATATGGTGCCATCAAAGCTGAAAAACACATCCAAGAGTTTGATCATTTTATAAATTTGTTTGAGATTGACCATGACGATGTTTGTACGAGGGATTTCTCTCAATCCTTGAAAGCAGATACCAAAGAATGGTTTAAACATTTGAAGTCAGACATAATTAACTCGTGGGAAGAATTTAATAGTGTTTTTTCGAAGTTTTGGGGTAAGAAGAAATCTCTAGACCTCTAGCTTACAAAATTCTATGCCTTGAAAGGGAAAAGAAATGAGACCCTTTCCGCATTTAGTAGAACATTTTCCAATACTTATTATGATTTTCCCAAATAAATTCAACCCACTGAAGCTGCTGCCATGCCCCAATATGCCACTACTCTTCACCCAGATTTGTCTTTCCTCCTGATGGAAAGGAGACCCGAGACCTTACAACAAATGTTTAGTGATGCTCAAGATATTCAACACAATATCCTAGCACGTGAACAGGTTCGAAGTGAAAGGTTGGGTGTTACAGGACATGAAAGTGAATATGAACAGAAGACAGTTGATTGGAATTTTGAGCATAATAGTGATGATGTTATAGGTCGTCTTGAAATTTTGAATGCTAATGATTTTTCAGAGGATTGTATTCCACTTATTAAAAGAGAGGGAACTTATGCAGTTTCTGATCCACCCCATGATAAGCATGAAGCTGATTGTTTCATATATTCATTTGTGGACAATCAAGAAGATGAGTTTGAAAATCAGTCTGTTGAAGAGCAAGTTGATGTTCCAAGTTTTTTTTTGCTAGATGACATTGCAGATGTTGCTGATTTGCTTATATATGATGAATATGATGATGATTATGAGATTGAATTCTCAGAACAACCAACTGCATGTTCTCTCCTTGAAAATGTTCCTTTTCAGCAGTGTAGTGAGATCCATCAACCTACATATCACAGTTGCAAAGAAGGAAGTTCTGAACCAACTAAAGGAAATTATTTACCTCTATGCTTTTCTTCATTTAAATTGTTGAAAGAAAATTCTAAGATCATCATTGAGGCAAAGGAATGTGATTCACTGGAACAAATTGACAAGAAATTACAGCTATTGGTCGAAGATGAGTTTGAAAATGAGTGCCATCGACAATCCAAAGAAATGGAAAAATGTGCATGTGACAGAAATGAAGGAAATGAAGAAATGTCTAAATGATAAGCAAGAACCTTGCCATTATGTTTTGATTCTTTCAAAGTCCTCAAACAAAATTTCAATAATGTTTCAGATCAGAAACCCTCCAGGTATGATGTTAAATTTGAAGAGATCAGTAGACTTGCAAATGAAGAATATCTCCTGTTATGTTTTTCTTCCTTTGAATGGTTAAAAAAAAATCATGAGAAAATATAGAAATTTGATCAAGGGATTGTTGTCAAAAGTAATTTTACTTCTCTTGAAGTTGATGAAGATATTCAACAAGATTTCCAGCAAGACAAAGTGTTTCAAGGTTGTCTTTCTTCCCCTCTGAATGATGTAGTTGTTCAAATTCTAAGTGGCCTAGACATGGATGAAGATTTTGAAACTGCATCTATGGAGACTTCAAGCAGTGAACGAACAACTGGCATAGAGTTTCTAGAAAGTAACAAAACAATGTATGCCACTTTTCAATCAGAAATACAGAAAGATAATGAAGAGGCAACGGTTTTATTTAATTCATTTGAAAATCATGGTTTTGAGAAAGCATCCATGAGAAATCTGGAATGTGAAATAGTTCCTGCCATTAGCTTTCCACATTTGAAAGAATATTATGAATATGAACTTATTCCCCTTCATTCATTTGCAAGCCAAAATGATAGTCCTCAAGCAAATTTCCAGAAGGTTAATAAAACCAAACCAGAATTGTTTGATGAACAAGTGGATATTCTTGATATACATAATCTGGTTGTCATATCTGAAGATGTTCAAGGATGTATGAGTGTTTTTGTTGATGTACATGGAAGAGTAGACAAACCTGTTGCTACCATTCCATTTGAAAATGTTCTCAGAATAGAAGAAATAGAGCAAGAACAACAAACACTTACGAAAGAGGCTTGTCTTTTTGTTTTTGTTCATCAGGAAGAAATGATTTTTCATGGTTTTCATGACCCTGTGGCATGTTATATGGAAAATTCTAACAATCAAAATTTACAACTTATGATGGGTTGTAAGCTTAGAATTGAAGATGATGACAAATGAATGTCATTATTAGATATGGATTGCTTTCTACCAGAGGTTTCATTTCAACCAACATTGTTTTTCAACTCAGTAGGTTGTTATTTCCAGGAGTCTCAGCAAAATTTTCATTTTCTTGGTGGAAATCAACTGGTTAAATCACATAAAAGCGAGGATGCAGTGGAAAGAGTAGAACATGATCGTTGTTTTGTGCATGTTTTAAAGGATCCATTTGCATTTTTGTTGGAGGCAGTAAACAGTCCTAATGGTTTTTACCTTTTGAGATTTGAATTCATAGATAGATTCTTAAGTGAATTTTCAATGAACAGATTTTGGAACAAGCATGTGCAAAGAAACCTAGCATTATATAAAATGCTTGCATGGCTGCATTGGAATTATGATTTCATTTGATTGGAAGCTCATTTCAACTGTTAGGGTAGGTAGGTGTGAATAAGCTCGATGATCAAGCATTTTCAAGTTTAGATTTCCAAATAAAGTATTCGGTTAGATTTTAGCAGTATATCCAACATTCAGTCT
>SNQJ01S0009230.1:205415-271912 GCA_010110895.2 Picea sitchensis | reverse complement strand
GCAAGGGTAAAAGGAGTAAGCAACGAAAGACAAAGGTTAAAGTTGAAGTGGTTGAAAGTATTGGAGAAAACCAAATCGAGTGGATTGACACTTTAAAAGAAGAGATCGCAAACCTGAAATAGATTTCAAGCTAAATTAAGTATCTTTCAAGGAATTTTGTGATGATAGCAGACAATTGGCGTTCAAAGAAAAAATTTCGAATATGTTAGTTTTTTATTATAACGTTCCCTAGAAAATAGGAGTTCAGTGGTTGTACGTTACTCCTTCTTTGTAACTGATGTCTATTTTTGGAATTTTGGGGAAAATGATTCGTTTTGAATCCCAGATGTAATTTATCTATATATACTATTTCAGAGATAAATGAATGGTTGGACTTACCAGAGAGGGGCCTTCCCTCATAGCAAGAGAACTTTGAATTTTCTTATGAATGTTTAATATAAGCAGATAAGGTTTTTCTTAGATAGCCAAGATTCATTACGGTCTTGCTGTTAAATGTGTTTTCCTGTGTTTCATATTTCATGAATGTGTTTTTGCTGCTAGTAATAATATTCTAGTAATAAAAGGAATTCATTTTTGGTGGTTCTCCTTCTCACATCGATTATGCTTGTTATGTATTTTTGGTTACTGTTTCAGACTCCACTCGTTATCAATGCTCTGTTTGCAGTAGCCAGCCCACATGTTTTTTCTTCTAATGCTTCACCAAGAAATTCACCCTCTATTAGACACCTCTTTTTGATAATAGTCTTTCCTCTCCTCTCCTCTTCCACCTCATATTACTTATTTGGATGAACATCATACCTATTTTTCCTCTATTCCCTCTGGAAATACATAGCTTATAAATATTTATACTTTTTCAGGAATGGACCCCATTGCCCAATGGCCCTACTCTTTTGTCTTGTCCTACCACCTTTAAACTTTGCACCATGACAGAATTTGATCTCTGTACACGTATCACTAAATCTTTTGAATATCCCAAATAGTTGTATGTCCGAGACAACCTTCTCTGGTTGGAAGGGTTAGAATCCAATCTAAAGCTGGTTGAAACAACTACCTCTGTCATTTGTCTATCAGCCGAACAAAATTTATAGAGTGCTAACAAATCCAAGACTCATGAGATAGCCTGAAGTTGACACTCCATTTTATTTATCCCCATCAAAGTCTAAATCAAAATATCCAATCAGGTTGAAGTTATCCACCTTAGAATACTTGAGTCCAACATCTTGAGTTCCCTTCAAGTATTTTAGAACTCTTTTTTCAGTATACCAATGTCCTTCACAAGGTTTTTGCATGAACCTAGAAGGAATCCCAACAACAAATGAAATAGCTGGTCTAGTGGTGGTAAGTTAGATAAGACTTTCCATGAGATGTCTATACTTGGTTGCTCTATACTTGGTTGCATCCTCAAATTCATTCCCTTATTTTGATGTGATCTTAAAATTTTGATCCATTGGAGTAGAAAGAAGGTTACACTCATCCATGCCAAACTTGTTCAACAATTCTCCAATGTACTTCTTTTAGGAGATGAATATGTACTTTGGATTTTGAGTCACTTCAATGCCCAAGTAGTAGTGATGTCCCAAATCTATCATCTCAAAGCCTTTTTTTCAATTATTTCTTTTTTCAATATAGCTTTCATTGTTCCCTGTTATCAATTTATCATCTACATACACTACAAGATATACAACCATTTTTCCAACTTTCTTGAAAAATAGAGTTTCATCATCAAGATTAAGTTCTTGGAATTCAATTTCAGAAGATGCCCAGTTAGCTTTTCATACGAGGCTCATGGGGCTTATTTAAGGACATATAAATACTTGACGAGTTTACATACTTTTTGTTCTTGTCCCTTCACAACAAAACCTTCTGGCAGAGACATGAAGACATTCTCTTTCAAGTATCCATTCACAAAAGGAGTATTCAAATCCATTTGATGAACTTTCCATCCATTTTGTGCTACCAAGGCAAGTAGAGTATGAATGGTAGCCCATTTTTCTGTGGAGGAAAAAGTATCCTCATAATCAATGCCTTCTTTCTATGAAAATCCTTTTGCCACGATCCTCACTTTGTGCTTGTCAAGTGAGCCATCTAATTTTTACTTGTTCTTGAAGATGCACTTGCGTCCAATTGGTTTGGTTCTGAATGGAGGGTCCACTAACTTCCATGTCCCATTCTTGATGAGAGAATCATACTCATTTTGCATGGATTCTTTCCATTCATCATTGGAAGTATCTTTGTAAAAGGAAGTTGGTTCAAAGTTAGTAGATAAATCTAATTCTTAATCATATGAAACCTCCATATCCTCTACTTCACCTGAAACTAAATTATCTACATCACCTCCATCTTGTCTTATATAATTTCTAGTTCATGTCTTTCCAACCTTTATGATATGGTCCAAATTGCTCCACTGATTGAAATGGTGTTGTATTTCCATCAAGGTTCAACCTTTCAATCCAAACTTCCCATTCTGATGAAGTGTTTGGAACTTATTCATGAGGAGGAGATGGTGATTCAAAAGGACATTCTAGAGATTGACAAGATAGGGACCCCCACTTCAAGATGTGGAATCTCATCATCAAAATTGTAATATGTATTTACATGGGTGAAGATATCTAGACGATCAAGCTATTGCTCAACAGTTTTGTCATTCTTAGAGGATTCAAGAAAAATCACATCTTTGGAAAGAATGAACTTCTTGTTTACCTCATCATAAACACGATATACCTTGATGGCATTTGAGTACCCCAAGAAGATGCACTTCTGACTCCTTGCATCAAGCTTGTTTCTTTACTTAGGAATTAAGGCATAGTAGGTGGAACAAAAGACCTTGAGATGCCTCACCCAAGGAATGCGACCATGCCACATTTCATAAGGAGTGTTATTTCCAAGAGCATGATATGGAATCCTATTTTTCACATATACTGCACATAGAATGACATCATTTCAAAAGATCAATTTCAAATTTTTGAAAAACATAATGGAACGTACCATATTTAAGAGAGTTCTGTTCATTTGCTTAACTACACCATTCTATTGAGGATTGTATGGAATAGTGTTTTGATGCTTGATCCCATGTTTCCGAAGATAGTTTTCAAATTCATTATATGTATATTCTCTTCCATGATAAATATGTAGAGTGCCAATATGTGATTGCACTTCATTTTGGATCCATACATGAAATTTTTTAAAAGTTTCAAAAGCCCGTGATTTTTCTTTTAACGGGAACACCCAACACATCTTGATATAATCATCAATAAAAGACATGCTATAGTTATTACTATTAGTATATGGAACATGAATGGGGCCACACAAATTAGAATGTATCAATCCAAGTTTTCCACATGCTCTAGAAGTGGAATCATGGAAAGGTTCTTTGCTATGTTTTCCAAGGATACAAGCATCACATTGCTTCAATTTTTGGGAATAGTAGGAAAACTAGAGACACCATTATTTTTAAAGAAAAGAAGGTTTTCATAATTAATGTGTTCAAATATAACATTCCATAAGAGACTAGATGCCAATGTACCTTCATTGTGATGAGATAGGTATGTATAATTTTGTGCATGAGTAGATGTCCCTTTCAACTTCAACAATATTCCATCCTCCACTCCTATCATAATGACCACGTTGTCAGAATCCTTCCTTATTTCAAATTTTCCACCGAAGATATGAATAGAGTGGCCCTATTGTCAAATGTGAACAAGAGACAACAAGTTCCTTCGTAGCTCAGGAAGATAGAGCACATCATGCATAATAAAATATGGGAGTCCAGGCAATTTAAGCTTGATGGTGCCAATTAATGTGTTCAAATATATCATGCCATAAGAGACAGGATGACAATGCACCTTTATTGTGATGAGATAGGTATGCATATTTTTGTGCATGCGCAAATGTCCCTTTCAACTTCAACAATCTTCCATCCTCAACTCCTATGATAATGACCACGTTGTCAGAAGACTTCCTTATTTCAACTTTTCCACCGAAGATATGAATAGAGGGGCCTTGTTGTCAAATGTGCACAAGAGATAACAAGTTCCTTTGTAGCTTAGGAAGATAGAGCACATCATGCAAAATAAAATATGGGAGTCCAGGAAATTTAATCATGATGGTGTCAATTAATGTGTTCAAATATAACATGCCATAAGAGACTAGATGAAAATGTGCCTTCATTGTGATGAGATATGTATGCCTAATTATGTGCATGAGTAGATGTCCCTTTCAACTTCAACAATATTCCATCCTCCACTGATATCATAATGACCATGTTGTCAGAATCCTTCCTTATTTCAACTTTGCCACCAAATATATGAATATAGTGGCCTTGTTGTCAAATGTTCACAAGACACAACAAGTTCCTTCATAGATCAGGAAGATAGAGCACATAATGAAGAAGAAAATATGGGAGTCCATGCAATTTAATCTTGATGGTGCCAATTCCTAAAGGTTCGAGACTTACTTATCTGCAAAACATACTATACCATCTACATTGTCATTGAAATATTCAAAGAAGTCTCTTTGGAAGGTCATGTGGCATATTTCATTTGTGTCAAACAACCATGCATCTCTCCAATAGGAAAATGAAGTGTTAAACAAATCTTCAGTTACTCCAATACTACAACGAGGAACAATATAACAAGTAGATTAAGGTGCTTTACCTTTTTCTAGATATGATGCTCTACCTTTGTCTTCTTTCTGATCCTGCTTGTCTTTGATCTTCTCCCATGGGATTTTGCATGTCTTTGCTTCATATGACCCAATATTTCCACAACAATAGACATAATGAAGATTATATCTCTCACCTTGATTATGCCTAGCCCCTTGCCTATGAAATTCTTTCTTCCACATCCTCTTTTATTGCCTTCTTCTCTAGAAGAATCATGTGATTGATTCTTCCCCTTCTAATCAAGGCACATGGTCTCTCCAGTGGGATGATTTATATTCTTTCCAAAATCTTTCTCACATTCTACAACTTTCTCCACCAAAGTGTCAAATGTGATGGACATCATTTGGCCACTAGATTGTAGGAATTCAAGGTAGTGAGAATATGTAGGGTAAAGGGCCTTAATGAAGGCAGTGAGAGGAATCTCTATATTCACTCTAGTGGAATCATTTTCATGCATGATGGATTTGATATCAGAAGCTAAATCCATGGGATTATCATCTTTCAACTCTATGTTGAAGAACTTCACCAATAATTGTATGAGTTCCAATTCTGAGTGTGATTCATACAAATCCTTCAATTTTTTTAAAGCACCATAAGAGTTTTTAATGGAAATCATACGCAAACTCACCTCTTCACTTACCGTCGTAGAAATCACGACATATGATTTCTTATCTTTGTTATTCCATATAATAAGCTCCTTATATGTTGTAGGTATGGTAGGTCTACTGTTATCCTCTCCTTCACAAATTCCATCCCACAAATCATTAGAAATCAAAATGTGTTTGATATTTCTAGACCATTTTGGGTAATTTTCTTTTTCAATCAGCACCACACCAACAATGGATATGAGAGAATGCATTTTTCAACACCATCTACTTAGATTATGTGAAATTTACAAAACGAAACGTGAAATACTACATAAATGTCTATATGATGCTTGCCCATCACTTTGATGATGCAACATTCATCGACCACTTCTACTCTTTCTTCACTTTATGGGTTTCACACCTTAAAATATGAATAATGAAACAACAATAGAAATAAAAATAATGTGCCAAGTATCCATGATTGTACCAAAAACAATAATCAGGCTCTACTGCAAAGACCATGGTTATGACAATCTAATAAATTATTCAACTGCCTTAGTTCAATAACATTCAAGAGGCCACGTCAAAAACTCCCCAAGTATTGATCATCTTAGCCCAAGGAGAAATTATTTAGTATTTCCAAGAACAATAATTCAGAATATGTACCTTCACTTGTGATGACGACCTCTCACCTTACCTCTGAATTAATTATCAAACAACTTATTCATACATAGTTGTCACTACCACTATTACACATCAAAATTAATCACTTCAATGATGACCTACTGTCGTCATTACAAGTGTCACAAGTGTCGCACTTTGGCCACAAATGTCGCAAATATCATACTGTCATCTTGCCTATGTCGTATCTCGAACGACATCACAGGAACACTTGAGACATACTTAGAGACTAGTTAAAAGAAGGATATGTCATTTGAAGAAGAGTACAAAGCTTTTGCCTTGAGATAGACCACTTGAAAATCATTTTTGAAGGGAAACGCTCCCCTACCCACTAGCAGGGAGCGCTAACGCTCCTTACCTTCCTTTGGGGGAGCGTTGCAATGCTCTGTGCACCATTCTAGGGGAGTGTTGTGTTGTTGAGGAAATCAGGGGAAGATCCCCCTTATCTCTGAAGTCAGTTTGATTCGAATATGAGGTCAAGGATGAATCTTAGGGAGTATCCACAACTGCTGGATAAATATCCTCAACTTATCCCAATAATCTCTAAGGTGGTTGGGCCTCCTCATGGTGAAAGGGTGAGACATTGAAGGCATCAAACTTATGACTCATAAGGGAGAATAATCAGTGAAAGTATAGTCATTCTGATCATGACTCATAAGGGAGAATAATCAGTAAAAGTATAGTCATTCTGATCGCGGGAAATTTTGAGCAAGGGTTTGACAAAGAGAGCTCGGTGAGGTCACGATCCGTGATCTACAAGCCAGGGGCACTTTGCTTTCTTTTCATTTATATATATATATATATGTGTGTGTGTGTGTGTGTGTGTATTTATTTGTTTCCCATCAATTTTGTGTATGCTTCATGAACTTTTTTCTTTTGATATATCTATTTTGAAGCTAATCATGGTAGAATAGGAAGTATGTTTTGTCGTTTTTGCTTCTCATTGGATTGCAGGACCTTCTGAAGAGCTTGGAGATCAAGATCAGCCTGGATCGAGCAAGGAAAAACATCGTTAAAGGTATTTATACTCCTTTCTTCTTCTTCCCTGACTAGTTTAGATTCTTTAAAAGGAATGTCAGTGTCCAACATTAGCACTTTTCTGTCATGGTAATAGGGGTCTAAGATCCAAGAGGGAATTCACCTGTCCACAGGGGAATTTTTCTACAACAGAAATTAGCGACTCCACTGGGGATCAAACCCAGAATCTTTGTTGATGATGGTTGTGGGTTATACTTGGCAAAAAATCATGATTGAGTGGAAAGAGCGTGAGCATGAGCTCAATGATGTGGCTTCTTTGCAAAACCCCCGATCAAGGGCCACATTGAGGAATTGCGGTCTCCTCAAGTTTTTTAAGATGCAGAAGATGAAAAAAGAAGTTCTCCTTCTTTAGTACATGATTGGGTTATGGAACACTATTGAACATGAATTCCAAATTGGGACACAATTGCTTACCATTGAGATAGAGGATGTTTATTTCCTGACTGACCTCTCAAAGAGAGGGGCACCTATTGTATTATCTGAACAGAGGGCACTTCCAGTGCTTGTAGAAGAATATCTAGAAAATCATTGTATTCCAGGATCGAGATTGGTGGGAGGTAGGATTGCGATAAAAGATATTAGGGATCTACCTCTTCGATCCATTTTATTTTCCATCACGATTTTGTCAGGTAGTACCAGTGCACACTTGGTTTCGATATCGTAGAGCGCTAGTGCCCCACCAACAGGCTCATCAGAGCGCTAGTGCACCACCAACAGGCTCATCAGAGCACTAGTGCTCCCCCAATAGGCTCACCAGAGCATTGAAATTTCCAATAGCTCTCCCCCTAACCCTTTAGGGAAGCGTCGAGCTTCCTTGGTACTTGGGGCCTTCCAGAGCATCAAATTTAAAGCAAAAAATTACCTAAAAATAAATTTTAAATCATGCAAAATGTTTGGAAGATGTAGAGGACCAACCTGATCCAGATGGAAGAAGAAATGGCTGACTGTAGCTCTGACACCGATGACTCCAAGAATCACCCTCGAAAATCAATTTCTCCACTACTAGAAGTTTTGGCACAAAATGAGGTGGTAAAAGACATTTTTTACCCTATATTACTATTATAGATTTCATTTTTTTCTAAAACCATAGTTATTTTGGGTTTTGTAAATCATTTTGGACATATTATTAATACCCTGGATTGTAGTTTTATCATTATTGGAAGGTTTCAAAGTGGTTTTGTCTGATTTTTATCTTGTCGCATTAACGAGCATGGTCTTAGTTCCTTCTCACGCTCGAAAAAACATGAGAACGCAACCAAGTAAACTTTTATCTCTTTTTCAGACTCACATGGATACACCAAAAAGGAACCCCCCTGGAGTCGTCTTTAAGATCTTTTCAGACTCTCTAAACATGAAAATATTGCTGAGTGATCTTGCTTCCTTTCCCACTCGTTAAAAGGTTTGAAAGGGTGTCTTTCGAGTGATAATTTATGTCTTTTTCGGCCTTGCGAGACTAAAATTATGAAAAAGGACAACCCTGGAATTGTCTTTAAGTTCTTTTTCAGACTCTCTAAACATGAAAAATCACCAATTTTACCTTCTCTGGACTCGTTAAAAGAATCATACATTGAAGGGCCCATATGGGACATAACCCTTACTTCTTCTTGTTTGTTAAACAAAGGAAGAGGGACTTACCGAAGGTGAGTTATATCGAACATGTGTTACCCTCCTCGAGCTTGTTAAATTAAAAAGAGATACTCGTCTATCTGGATGGGGGAAAATTTTGAATGAAGAAAGGCAAGTAGTTTTTGAAAACATCACAAGTCACTCTTACGGTCACCCTTGAACACGACACTTTGTCTTTGCATACATTTTAATCCGTTGAACGTCTGCACTGAACCAATTCTCTGAGTTTCTTTACTCCTTTGGGTCACCCGATGAAAGTCACAGTATCCACTGCATCATCATGTTTTGGTCCATGCCATGTTTCTGCTGTTGTGCCTCAGTGTTCAAGGGAAGTATCTTCCTCGAGAGTCAACCATCACAAATTTCCTTTTTCAACATGGGTGTCAATCCGTTCTCATCTGATTCACCACCTTATATATCTATGTCAGTTTCATGTCGTTGATGGGGGATACATCAAGGCCCTCCTTCAACGATTATGTTCCTTTCAACTTCAACACATTATCCGAGAACTAGACCTAGAAACCAGTTAGTACCTTGGGACCTGCATGCCTCAATGGCAGGACTCCTCGCTTCCAACAATAGGTTTATATCATTGACCTCTGATCGGATTATTCCACGAATGTTTGACTTCAGCTCATTTATTCACATTCGCTGGAATGTACTAGGGTACTTTGGGAATCATTGACATCAATGGTGATTTCCCTCACACTTGTTAACGATTTACCTCATTGATCGATAATCAAGTGGTTTCTACCATGTTCGACATTAGGACATCTATTCACATGGTTAGATTCATACTGCATCGGGATCGATAAGAAGACCCTGGGTTGAGTGATCACTTTGATATATACTTTGCCCAGGTTGCGATGAAGTTTCTTTTGAGAATATTGATACATATATTGTCATATAGATCCACTTTGTATTGGTCCGTGGCTATGTCTTGTCGTCTTGTAGCTCCACTGTGTATTTTTCATGGCTACGATCAGTTCATGTCATGGAAGTATAGATCCACATTGTATATTTGGTGGCTATACCCTTTTATTAATATAATTATGGATCCGCAATGTATCTTATGGCGGCCATATCTTGAAAGTCTTTATCACTCAAGCATAGGTATGCCTTCCTTGGGTTTTAAACATATCATAACATTTGTTTGATGGCTCACATTAATGATGACCTATTGTCGTCATTACAAGTGTCGCAAGTATCTCACTTTGGCCACAAATGTCATAAGTGTCGTAAATATCACACTGTCATCTTGCCTATGTCGTATATCGAACGACATCACATGAACACTTGAGACATCCTTAGAGACTGGTTAAAAGAAGGATATGTCATTTGACGAAGAGTACAAAGATTTTGCCTTGAGAAATACCACTTGAAAATAATTTTTGAAAGGAAGCGCTCCCCTACCCACTAGAAGGGAGCGCTATCACTCCTTGCCTTCCTTTGGGGGAGCGTTGCAACGCTCTGTGCACCATTATAGGGGAGCGTTGTGTTGTTTTGGAAATCAAGGGAAGATCCCCCTTATCTTTGAAGTCAGTTTGATTTGAATATGAGGTTAAGGATTAATCTTAGGGAGGACCCACAATTGATGGATACATATCGTCAACCTATCCCAAGAATCTCTAAGGTGGTCGGGCCTCTCATAGCCTATATAAGGAGGCCTCCTTATGGTGAAAGGGAGAGACATTGAAGGCATCACAATTATGATCTCATAAGGGAGAATAATCAGTGAAAGTAGAGTCATTATGATCATGGAACTTTTGAGCAAGGGTTTGGACAAAGAAAGCTTGGTGAGGTTGTTGCATCTGCATATACAGTTGTAAGCACTTTGCTTTGTTTTCATTAATATATATATATATATATGTGTGTGTGTGTGTGTGTGTGTGTGTGTGTGTGCTTGGCCTGTTTCCTTCAAGTTTGTGTATGTTTGGTGAACTTGTTTCTTTTGATAGATCTATTTTGAAGCTAATCATGGTAGAATAGGAAGCATGTTTTGTCGTTGCTTCTCATTGTATTGCAGGACCTTCTGAAGAGCTTGGAGATCAAGATCAACCAGGATCGAGCAAGGACAAACGTCATTAAAGGTATTTATACTCATTTCTTCTTCTTCCTTGACTAGTTTAGCTTTGTTATAAGGAATGTCAGTGTCCAACATTAGCACTTTTTTGTCTTTGTCATAGGGCTCTAAGATCCAAGAGGGAATTCACCTATCCGCAGGGGAATTTTCCTACAACAACCACTTTCGACTTAATCCAATATTTGTTCTTAAATCAGAAAGACAAAAGGGTGAAAGTAAAACTAAATATTGAGATCAATTCGACAGATTTTCATGGAGAGAATCATTGATAGTGACTAGGCATACTTGTTGTGCTAGGAAATAAAAGACATGTTACTTGAATTTCACTTTATGGAGGAAGATAAAGTTAAGAAAAAGGTCGCATTGTATGGAAAATGGTCTTGATGGAATTGAGTGAGTAGAGGAATATGTTTCTATTCTAGTTTGTGAAGGTAGGTGGCCTCATAGACATTTATTTTTGGGAGAAATGAGTAGCATTCTAGAGGAAAATGGTGATAATTCCATGTTGTGGAGGAAACCCTAACACCTGCATAGAGATGAAGGGCACAAATGACACATATGACAGGTGAAAGGAATGTTAAGCCCTAGACAAAGCCCCATGTTAAGTATATAACCCCTTCTTAAGCCCTAGATATTGAAATATTACATTTCTAGTGTTATATTTGTATGTAGGCTAGAACATTCATTGTACCCTTTCATTATAATTGTACCCTTTGTCTCCTGTGTATATACCAAGGAGGCCTAGTCTTAAGGGCATTTCATATAGTCTTCTAAATTGGATTTATTGTAAAAGGAGGTTTCCCCCTTGAAGTGGACTCTATTCATTGACTTTAATCATTTTGAAGGCATTGGATCATAACATTTGGTATCATAGCATTGATCCTAGGGTTTTGCTACTTCAAAAGAGTCATCTTGGCATTTTATCTATAACCTTTTTTCTATAATTCTTCAGAAAATAAAATTCGAGGGTTTCTTAGAAGAAATATTGAAGTATGTCTGGTAAAATATTCAAGTTTTGGTTCATTATACTTTAGAAGATATAGCCTATGGAAGATAGGGTTTTTGACTCATTCTGAAATCAATTTTAAAGGAGTTATCTTGGGATGTTTGATATAACTTTTTTTCTGAGAAGTTTCATATTGTTAAATTTTGTGGAAGTCGAGACAATATAGTGAAGTACATTCGATTCAAATTTTAGGTTTTGAGTCATTATAGTTTCAAATACATCTTTTGTGTAAGTGGGGGTTTGTGAATAGTCATGAAATTAGTCTTAAATGAGTCATCTTTTTATTTTTGCTATAAACAAATTTCGGTGTAGTTTCAAAATCTGGAATTTTTAGAATCTTGAGGATACATAACAAATTACATGTGAAATTTTTTCCAGAAATTGAATCATTACAATTTGTGAGATATTTCTTGTAGAATTTTGGGCTTTTTACTAATCCTGAAATTAGTCTTAAACAAACCATTTTGGTATTTGTGCTATAACCTTTTATCAATGAAGGTTAAAACTTTGAAATTTTCAGGAGTTTAAAAAGCCATATCATAGTACTATAGGCCAACATTTCAGACTCAGAAGGGTTTATATTTTAGAGATATATCAAGACAAAGGTCAACCATCCAAACATACACCAAATTAGGGTTTGAAAGGTACATAACTTACAATTGGCATAAATTTGCGAAAAAGAGGAGAATTATTGTTTTATTACATGGCTCCAAAGGCTACTCCAAAATTGACTTCACCAAATAAACCTCTAGAGATCTCAACCATGACTCAAGAAGAAAGAGATGAAAATGTTCACCCAATTGAAAAGAAGGAAAAGAAGATGAATTAAAATAGTGCACATATGGATGATAAGATGGGTGAAAATATGTATCAAATTGAAAAGAAGATGAATAAAAATATGGAATAGATGGAAAAGAAGATGTGTGAAAATATGAAACAAATGGAAAAGAAGATCGAAACTTTGATGGATAAAAATATGGAGGAATTGCAAAATTCCATTTTACAAGCCTTAGATGGGAGGCTTCCTAAAAGTGACATTGTGACGAAAGTGACTCATGAAAATAAAGGTAGTATTCATGTTGAAAAACCAACCAATAATAAGGAATTTTCAAGTGGATTTAACTCTAATACCGGAGTTAATTATGCTGGGGGTCCTAAATTCAACTTTCCCAAGATTGAATTAAAGAAGTTTGATGGAACAAAAGTCTTTACATGGGTGAACCAAATAGAACAATATTTTGAACTTCATAATATTATGGATGATAAAAAAAGGATTCACATAGCAACTTTGAACTTCAAGATAAAACCATATCAATGGTATCAATGGGTAATTAAAAGGAAGCCCCCTTGTTATCATTATACTTGGGGTTTATTTACAAGAGGCTTAGAATCACAATATGGGAAAGTTTGGAAACAAGAATACTTCATTCAATTCACAAGAATCAAGCACTTATTTGATATTGAAGATTATAATTCAGAATTTTAGGTATTGGCCAGAAGGGTGGATGACATAATTCCTAAACATTTGTTGGAAGCTTACATGCGCGGATTAAAAGATGACATTAAACATGAGCTTTTCCTAAAACATCTTGGAAATATTATAGAAGCTATGAAATGTGCTGGTAATATTCAAGCCAAGAATAAGGCTACACACAATTCTACCATTGGAGCATATGAAGGAAGCTGAGATAGTTTTGGGGTTCATAAGACAACCGTACCTCAACTAACAAGGTTGACACATCATCAAATGGATGAAAGAAGAGCAAAGGGTGTTAGATTTTCATTAGTTTCGTTAAAATTAGATTTACCATAACATTTTTATATTATTTTAACATTTAATAATCATATACTAAAATATATATAAGCAACAGATAAACAAGCACAAGAAGACACACAGATTTATCCTAGGAAAACCCAAAACTTGGGGAAAACCCAACCACCTTTTCTTAGAGAGAATATTCCAATACAACCATGAACATGCTCTAATCACAAGAGAAAACCAATAAGAAGAACCAAATACTTGTCTCTTCTTCTTGTCAAACCCTAGTGAGGGTAGACAACTGAGTCACCACAGAATTGGCATAAGATAGGCACATCACTAGATAAAGATAGTGCACCACAGAACTGGCACAACTGGTAACTACAATTGCAGTTGCTACTGCTACTTCTACTGTAACTACAACTGGCATGAAGCAACTGGGAAACACCACACAACCTTACTACAACTCTTCCAGAGGTAGCACACAATAAATATCACCAAGAATCACCAAGAATATCCTTCCCCAAGTGGTGTGCACTCTCCAAGAGAACCAAAAACTAGAAATAGCGAAACTACAACAACAACTGTCTAGTGCACACTGTAGAAGGAGAATTGTGTGGTTATCCAAATGAACTGACCCAAACTTTTATTTATAATAATATGGGTGTCTTTTTGGGGCCGAATTCTTATTCCGGGTCTTCAAATTTACTTTATTGTTTATGTGGGTCGACTTCTCTTCCTGGAAATTATATTTCCACTTTATTATTTTTCCCGTGGGTCAACTTCTCTTTTGTGGTATTCTATTTCACTATATTCTTTTCCAGGGTGTTCTTCAACTGTTCAATGGTCTTCCTTTGACTTATTGGAATCTTCGTCTTCTCTAAGAAAAGTTGTCTACGAGGAAAATACCTCCCACAACTACCAAAATATCAACACTCCCTCTTAGATAGCGAGGTATCTTTCCACGATGTCTTCATCTAGTAGTCCATTGAATACTCTGCAATCAACTAGTAGCACACAACTACTACCATGCCATCGGTAGCTCGAATCATTTGCCACAGTCTCTATGACTATGTTGCAATCAATCAATATCACACAACTACTTCCAAGAGGTCTGGTAGTCTCCATGGAAATCAACTAGTAGCACACAACTACTGCAATGCCATCCAATGGAACACAACTATTTCCAAGTCATAGTAGTACACAACTACTGTCATAATGGTACACAACCATTTCCATAATAATACACAACTACTATCCAATGGTACAAAGCCACCATTATAGTATTATAGAAATAATGTCTAGTGATACACAATCATTGCCAGTGGTACACAATCATTGCCAGTGGTACACAACCACCACTATAGTAGTACAAAACTACTTTCTAGTGATACACAATCACTGCTAGTGGTACACAACTACCGTAGTAGCACACAACTATTGTCTAGTGACACACAGTCACAACTAATGGTACACAACCATCGTAGTAGCACACAACTACTGTCCAATGATACACAATCACCGCTAGTGGTACACAACCACTGTAGTAGCACACAACTACTGTCCAACGACACACAATCACCTCCAGTGGTACACAACCACCGTAGTAGCACACAACTACTGTCCAACGACACACAATCACCGCCAGTGGTACACAACCATCGTAGTATCACACGGCTACTGCCATAGTCTCATGACTGCATATCAATACACTAGTAGCACACAACTACTAGCATGTTGTCCAGTAGCACACATCTACTTCCATAGTTTCTAGACTACATTGTGATGTTTCTCCTCTCCCAGTAGTCTTATTCACACCTAGCCATCTCACATGGCATATGAAATACTAGTATTCGACTGTGCATTACTCCCTCAGTCACCTCACATGACTGATCTGGGAAACCCTTGGCCAAAGGGGTTAGCTATATGGAGGAGAAAACCACACCTCCATCTCAATGAGGGTGGACATTCTACATCACGCCAATCTTGTCTCTAAAGTAATCATACTTCACTCTAGATAGAGGCTTGGTGAGAATGTCTGCTATCTACTCATTTTTGGATATGTACTGGAGCTCCACAACTCCTCTCTACACCATGTCTAAGATGTAATGATATTTTATATCTATGTGATTTGACTTGTCATGAAAGACATGATTCTCTGAAAGCTTCACGCAACTTTGATTATCACAATGTATCAAGGTTGGATCCAAATCTAGATCAAATATCTTTGCAAGCAGCTTCCGAAGCCACACTGCTTCACAAATTGCAACACTAGCTATGATATACTATGCCTCTACTTTACTGAGTGCCATTAACATTTGCTTCCTGCTTAACAATGAGATCATACTTGATCCCAAACTAAAGCAACATCCAGATGCACTTTTCAGGTCCACTGCACTCCCTGCCTAGTTAGAGTCTGTATAACCGCACAACTTCACATCTCCATCCGAGACATATCTCAAGCCATATCCAACTGTACCATGTTGGTACCTCAACACATGTTTTATAGCTATCCAATGTACATGTCTAGGATCAACCATGTAGTGACTCAATTTTTTCACAACAAAACAAATGTCTGACCTAGTGTTAACTAGGTACATCAAGGATCCGATCAACTGTCTGTACATAGTGTGATACACCAAATCTAAATATGAATCACTCAAGAGATTCAAATTCTTCATCATAGGTGTGGTCATGGACTTGCAATCCATCATCTCGAATCTCTGCAAGATCTCAACAATATATTTTCCGTGTCTAAGGAAAATCTCGTTTGACCTCTGCCACACCTCCAATCCCAAGAAATAAGCATTAGACTTAGACCCTTCATCTCAAACTCTGAAGTGAGCTCCCTCTTGCAACCAAATATGAGTTTCTCATCCCCTGACATTCCTTCTCATGTATCTTGTGGCTACTCTATGTACACTTCTTCTAGATACAAGAGCAAGTGTCTCATCATAATCTTCTCCCTCTTGCTGAGAGAATATTCTAGCCACACATATAGCTTTGTACATATCTATGCTGCCATCTGCAGCATGATTGATCTTGTATATCAACTGGAAGTCACCACTGACTTCCCTTATGTTCTCAGAACCAAGGAAAAATCCATATCCCGGTCCTTTTAACTGGCTTCCTCCTTTGTCACTGAAACAAGGGAATACTACTAGGAGGTCTCATATCTCCTCGAAGCCTCTAAAGCTTTGATATAGCCTCCTCAACTCATGGCACATGTATATCAGTCATGGAATATGTTTCTCTCTCACATCTGAATCTCAGGAGGAATACTTTTTGAATGAAAGTCTCTAATCCACTGACTCTCTCGGAGATCAGGCTCACTCCGAGTTTGCATACTCCCTCTAAAGCTTGAATCCCTATGAGTCTATATAATCTCCGGAGCCATCTGGTCCCTCTGCATCTACTCACCTCCTCTGAATTCTGATCTCCTAAAGACTTTACTGGGAGGATGATCCTCCCTACTGGATCCTGAGGGATGACTCCCTATAGACTCTAGATCCTTCTGAGATGGTACTTGGTGGGGCTGCTTTCCACACCACTGGTGGATCCATTTAATCCTCCTCATGATATGGATCATAAATTCCATATATCTATATCCCTTTTGCATCTTGCAAAGTATCACAAGACCATGCTGGTCTCTTCTTGGTCACTGCAACGATTCTGGGTAGGCCCTTCTAACTCCATTGAATCTTCCCGATGATCTCAAGAGTAATCAACTAAAGTAGAGGGATATGTACGATCATATTCAAAGCCTTCTTCTCACAATCAATCTCTATATAAGATACTCTGTATCCCACAAAAGTACCGTTCTTTCCAGAAGATTTTTACTTTGTCCTTTTCTCCTTCATTAAATGGATGTGTACGATCATGTACACAACTCTATGTTTGGATATAAATTTGTTCCATGTCTTGGCTAGATACAATCTAATATGTTGCCTCATGTAACTGCCATTATAACTCCCTCTTAGAGATATCACCCATGACCTCCTCGAAACAAGAGAAACAACAATGGGAAACAATAGACAAGAATAATATCATTATAATAAGAGCAATAATAAAAACAAGAGCGAGAACAATCGTCACAATAACTCCTTCTCAAAGATATCACTTGTGACCTGCCTGGAACCAGGTCAAAAACCAAGAACATCTCCTAGAGGAGATCAATTCATCTTGTAAATAAGTGCATTATTAATAATGAACAATGAGCATTTACTTAATGATCATTGTACCAACAATATTCAAGTGTTACTAAACATTTGATAGCAATATCAATAATAGGATTCTAAAGACTGCTATTCTAGTTACAACACTTACTTAGGCTGAAAAAATATAAAATATCAAACCTGAAGTCTAGCTGTTATTATCCTATTTGAGTTTTCATATACTATAGGAGGTATCGGCATTGTTGTCTCCAACTCTTGGGCTTCCTCTGAGATATAAGATCCCTTTGGATCTACTATCATTGCTTGGATAAATGTCCTCTTGCCAAGTGTATGTCTGTTGCAAACACCCTCATCTTATATACAAGTGCACCATCCAATTTTTTCTTCTAATCCGAGACATTACATCAACAATAAAAATTTAGAAATCTGACTCAGAAGGTTCAATGTCTAGGAAATGTCAACAAGCCTAAAACCCTAAAAATTCAATTTTTATGGAAAGCCAATCTGAGAAGTGCAGTAGGTGTGCTAGAGTAGGGAAAATTGATTAGTGATGGAGTTTTTCCCAATCGATTTTATGATAAGTGATCAATGATCTTGACAAAGAAAACTGTGCAACGACAAATGGCATGTGCAATGACAAATCTCAGTAATGTGGCAAATCTTACGATCTTCCTTCCAATGGTTAGACTATTCTAAAGGAAACCTGCTCTGATACCATGTTAGATTTTCATTAGTTTCGTTAACATTAGATTTAACATAGCATTTTTATCTTATTTTAACATTCAATAATCATATACTGAAATATATAAGCAACAGATAAACAAGCACAAGAAGACACAAATATTTGTCCTGGGAAAACCCAAAACATGGGGAAAAACCCAACCAACTTTTCTTAGATAGAATATTCCATTACAACCATGAACATTCTCTAATCACAGGAAAAAACCAAAAATCAAGAACCAAATACTTATCTCTTATTCTTTTCAAACCCTAGCAAGGTTAGACAACCGAATCACCATAGAACTTGCGCAAGATTGGCGCATCACTAGAGCAAGATAACACACCACATAATTGACACAACTGGTAATTACAACTGCTACTGTAACTACAACTGGCATGAAGCAACTGGGAAACACCATACAACCTTAGTGCAACTCTTCCAGAGGTAGCACACAAGAGAGATCACCAAGAACCACCAAGAATATCCTTTCCCAAGTGGGGCACACTCTCCAAGAGAACCAATAACTAGAAATAGCGGAACTACAACAACAACTGCCTAGTGCGCACAGAAGGAGAACTGTGTGGTTGTCCAAATAAAATGACCCAAACTTGTATTTATAATAATATGGGTGTTTGTATGGGGTTGAATTCTTATTTTGGGTCTTCAAATTTACTTTATTATTTATGTGGGCCGACTTTTCTTCCTGGAAATTATATTTCTACTTTATTATTATTTGCTATGGGTTGACTTCTCTTCTGTGGTCTTCTATTTCACTTTATTCTTTTCCAGGGTGTTCTTCAACTATTCAATGGTATTCCTTTGGCTTCTTGGAATCTTATTATTTTCTAAGAAAAGTTGTCCGTGAGGAAAATACCTCCCACAACTACCAAAACATCATCAGAGGGATTATGTTTCAATTGTGCCAACAAGTAAAGTAAGGGGCATGTTGGATTATTGAAAGAGGGGGGGGGGAGTTGGTGTGAATCAATAATAGTGCTTTTTAATCCTTTTTAACCATAATATATATATATATATATATATATATATGATCAATTTACCGATATCATTCAACAAGTGCAGAATAAATAAACCATGAACAATGAGCAATCATTCACATACACAATACACCAATATTTTACGTGGAAACCTAATGCAGGAGAAAACCACAAAATGCTTTTTCCTATTTGTCTTTAAGAAGTACATTCATTGGAAGCATCGAATTCCTTTGTTCTCCAGCTGCAACTGGAAGGAGGATCCAACCCCCTATATTCTCAGGCTACAACCTAAGGGAAGCTCCAACTCCCCAATTCTCTGGCACCAACCATAAGGAGGCTACAACCCCTTATGTTCTTTGTCTGGCTACAACCACCTATCCTTTCTCCATCCAACTACCCTGAAGTATAAATGGAAATCATAGAAAACCTGTCAATGTCACTGAATCAACTTTGTCACTGTCATAACTGTCACAGAAATCCTATCACAACATGTACCAATCTTCTTCAAAAATTTCTTGCAGATCCACAACCTGTCTATTTTTCAACACGCGAATGTCCGTGCCTTTCCCTGCTGCAACTCGCGGATGCCCGCGCCTCTTCTTGCTGCAACTCACAAACTAGCACAAAGCTCTACTAGTATCACTAATACTCTTTTTGTCACTCTCTTTGTGTCACTGTCTCAATCTCGGTGATTGTCTGATCTCTATGTATATGCTCACAAACTGGATGACTTGATAGAAAAGAATACTCATCCAATATCCAAGTATATCTAACACAACCATGTACTAGGTTTATACATATGTCTCATTAATCTTGTGTGATATAAGAAGTCCTTATATAAACCATACATCAAACCCTTACTGTTATGTAATCACAAACTGTAATGAAAGCAATAGGTTTCAACCATAAGCCCTCAACCATGCTCCAAATAACACAAGATATATCTTAACAAGATGCCCAATGAGGTGTACCAACAACAACCAACCAATATAGTAGCAATGTATCTCTATAGATCTGTCTTATTCAGAATATACCATTCAACCAATAGTCCCTCAAGGGAAAAATATCAATCTACCATGGCCATACCCTAGGAATTCACCAAATACCTACTTAAGACAAGAATATAACATACCTTTTGTTACTGTAGATATCTCCATCGCACCTTCTCACAATTAGACCTTCTTGTAGCCTCTTCTCATCTTTGCAACTTGTCACTGATGATAGATCTAGACTTCCTTTTCTTTAGCTTTGGCAACAAATCCATGCTCTGTCTTTAGTAAACTCGTGGGTATCCATGATTTGTCCCACTGTGGCTTGTGGATGTCCATGTCCTTCTAGTATTGCAACCTACGTAGGTCTTCAGTAAAACCCTAGTTCAATACCCATAGTCTCGACCCTTCGATTCCTGCAACTTCTCTCGTCGTTGCTTCAGAGTCACCACTTTAGATTTGTCAATGATAAATTCCCATAAAATTTCACAAAAGAGATATTCAATGTTCTCAATTAATTTCTAATGGGATACCCTTTCTCTCTTATATTTTCCAAGTGCCTTCCTCTAGAATCTACCTTGTAATTGTTTTACCCATTTCTCCATCTTCTAGGGCGAACCCACTTTCTTGTTGCAACTAACTTTTCCATAATTAGTCAAATCATAACTTCTTTACCCTTAACTAACTTCGTGTTGCAACTACTTTATTATTTAATTATTTATTTTGCAACCACTTTGACTAGGGAATATTCTTTATGAATTTCTAGAAGCTTTTGACTTCTTGTTGACCTTCTAGGGGCTTCTAGATTATTCTAAAGGGTTCTCCAAATTCCCAAGGCCACATCTCCCTAATTGTGAGGAGTTATGTGATGTTCCACATATCACTGGAAACAACATGATGTGTACTATCCATACAGCATAGTCTCTCCTACAAATTCACTAGTATTCATTACATTATTCCTCAAACAAATAAGGGTTCCTTATCCACACTTTTGGAGCTACCAAAATTTGCTACCATAATTTCTTCAAGGGTTGAAATCAATGACAACCAACCCAACTAATCAACATGGCATAGAGCTTGACATGAATTCTCTCCTCTAGTGATTAGTTGGGGAGGTCATAGGTTCAACTCTCTTCATCCCCTTGGGGTTAGAATCTGTAATCAGGGCCGACGATTTACCCCGTTTACTATCCATGAATCACGGGGAAGTAATGGGATGGTTTTATGCAGGGATTTCCTTGGAAAAGAGGGGGCATCAATGCGCTGAGAAGAAATTATTCAACATAGACTGTGAATAGGAAGAAGATTAAGAATTGAAACCATCATAATAGATGCTTCTAGAAGAGACTACTCCAATGATATATTGTAATCAATTGGTCAGTATCGGTACTCCACAAACCCTTAAGAAAAAAGGATACATCAAAAAGAAAAAAAATAATATTGTTTATTGATTTGGGTAGTACCCATAACTTCATAAATTACAAATTAGAAAAATATCTCAATTTATTTGTATTTCCAACACCAGAATTTTAGGTAATGATTGCATATGGAGGTACCATAAATTGTTCAGGGAAGTGCCATAGTATTAATCTCAATATGGGGGAGTATTTTTTGGATATTCCCATGATTTCCATCCAAAAGGGTGGTGTTTATGTTGTATTAGGGTTGCAATGGTTACAATCATTGGGAACACTGGCCCTTAATTTTCAAGATATTTTTATGAGATTTTTATTAGAAGTCAAGGAAATTGAGCTTAGAGGTATCTAAGTGAAACACTGCAAGGTGATAAGCTATAATAACATGACAAAATTACTCAAAAAGGGACACCATGGTGTAATTGCACAATTGTGATCACTAGATGTTCAAACATCTACATCCTTTGCTCTAGTGGATCTCAAATTAGTTATCAACAACCATTCCAAGATATTTTGAGAGATGCATAAGGATATTCCACCCATTCGAGACCGTGACCATNGTGTAATTGCACAATTGTGATCACTAGATGTTCAAACATCTACATCCTTTGCTCTAGTGGATCTCAAATTAGTTATCAACAACCATTCCAAGATATTTTGAGAGATGCATAAGGATATTCCACCCATTCGAGACCGTGACCATTCTATTCATTTGCAATCGGGAAGTGTACAACCTAACATGAGGCCTTACATGTATCCATATGCATAAATGAGTGAAATTGAGTGTATGATCTAATAAATGTTAGAGGTGGGCATCATTCAACCTAGCCAAAGTTCTTTTTCTTCACTAGTAGTGATGGTTACTAAGAAGGATGGTTCATGGTGTATGTGTCCATATTATAGACAACTCAACAAAATGACCATCGAAGATAAATTTCATATTCATGTCATTGATGAATTAATAGATGAATTGCATGGATCGATTTTCTTTACTAAGTTGGATCTTCGTTTGAGATATCATCAAACCAGAATGAGGTAGGAAGACATTCCCAAAACAACCTTTAAAAGACATGAAGGTCATTATGAGTTTTTGGTTATGCCATTTGGAATTACTAATGCACCTTCAACATTTCAAAGCTTGATGAATTCTATTTTCAAACCCTTCCTTAGAAAATTTGAGTTAGTATTTTTTGATGACATACTAAAATAAAAACAAATATTGGGAAGAGCATGTACAACATGTTGATATAGTATTACAACTTTTGGAAGAGAATAAACTTTATGCAAAGCCTTCCATGTGTGCCTTTGTGGTTCAAGAAGTGGAATATTTGGGCCATATTGTATCTCATGAAGGTGTAGAAGTGGACCCTAACAAAATTGAATCTATGAGGGAATGGATAATTCCAAAAACCTTGAAGAAACTTAGAGGATTCTTAGGATTGACATGATATTACCACAAGTTTTTTAATCACTATGTCAAAAAATGACACCTCTAACAACATTATCAAAGAAGGAATAATTTTCTTGGACTCAAGAATCAACCAAAGTGTTTGAAAAACTTAAGAAGGCTATGCATACAACCCCTTTCTTAGCCACACCTGACTTCACAAAAACATTTATTGTGGAGTGTGATGCCTTAGGCCATGGCATTGATTCATTTTAATACAAGAAGGAAGGTCCCTTTCCTTTGAAAGTAGCGAACTTAAAGGAAAAAACTTACTCAAACCCATTTATGAAAAATAAATGTTGGCTGTACTACATGTAGTTGAGAAATGGTGCCCTTACCTAACTGGAAGACACTTCAAAGTAAAAATAAATCATGATAATTTGAAGTATTTCTTGGAGAAATGATTATCTTCAAAAGAGCAACAAAAATGGGTTACAAAGATACTAGGTTATGAATTTGAAATTATCTACAAGAAAGGAAAACATAATATTGTGACAAATGCACTTTAAAGGAAAGAATAAGAAATAGAGGGTTCACTATGTGCTATTTATGTTCCACAATCTGATTGGGTGGAAGAAATAAGGATAGAATGGAAGCAATATGAAGAGGTATGTAAGATCATTCAAGAACTACAAGAGGACCCCAATGCATTAGATAAATTTGTGTGGAATAATAATTTTCTATGGAATCATGATTGCCTATATTTATGTAAAATTTCCCAACTCAAATAGAAGGTCCTTTGGGAATTGCACACTTCTCCTATAGGAGGACATTCTGGGTTTTTGAAAACTTACCAAAGGATCAAGAAGATTTTTTTCAGGGAATGTCTAAACACTAATGTTCAAATGTTTGTGTCTGAGTGTGTGGTCTTCCAATAGAATAAGGGAGAGAAAATCAAGACGTCGAGTCTCCTACAACCATTAGCTATACCAAGTCAACATTGGAAAGAAACTTCAATGGATTTTATTACAAGTTTACCCAAATATGAAGGAAAAACTATCATCATGGTAGTAGTGGATCGAATGACAGAGTATGCCCATTTTTCTCTCTTTCTCATCCTTTTAAAGCAAGTACAATGACCACAACATTCATGGAAACAATTCAAAAGATACATGGAGTCCCCAATATAATTGTAAGTGATAGAGATCTATTTTTCATTGGAAAATTTTGGAATGTATTATTTTCTTGCCCGGGAACTCAATTGGTTCATAGTTCATCTTACCATCCTCAATCTGATGGGAAAACCGGGGTTGTGAATAGATGTATAGAAGGATACATTTATTTCTTTGCATCTTATAAACAAATATAATGGGTCAAGTGGTTTCCCTTGGAAGAATGGTGGTACAACACATCCTTCCATACTTCAGAAAAAATGTCCCCATTTCTTGGAATTTATGGATATCATCCTCCATCCATCACATCACCCTCGAAAGTGACTACAAAGGTTCAGGAAATGGAGGAACATATAGGGCACCAACAAGAGGTTATCAAACTATTGAAGGACAACTTGGTTATGTCACAAAATAGGATGAAACAACAAGTAGATCAACATCCCAGTGAAAGGGAATTTGAAGTGGGGCATTCAGTATTTTTGAGGCTACAACCATATAAATAGACGTCCCTCAAGCAACAAAATAAGGACGATAAATTAATACCCAAATGTTATGGCCCCTATAAGGTATTGCAAAGGATTGGAAGTATGGCGTACAAATTGGAGTAGCCTCCATCTTCACATATAAATCTAGTCTTTCATGTTTCTTGCTTAAAGAAGCTAATTAGTGACAAGACCCCAGTCCAAACTATTTAACTAGAGTTTGATTAAGAAGGAAAAATCATACTAGAACCAACAACAATCCTTGAAACAAGGATTAAGCGACTGTGAAATTGAGCAATTACTTAGTGCCTTGTCAAACAGAATAACCTACTAGTTGAAGAGATTACAAGGGAAGATGAGTTCTTCATGCAAAAAAATCCACAAGTAGTCAAGTGTTGAGGGCAACACTTGTTTGAACGACAGAGGCATGTTAAGCCTTAGACAAAGCCCCATGTTAAGTATATAACCCCTTATTAATCCCTAGATATTGAATTATTATATTTCTAGTGTTATATTTGTATGTAGGATAGAACCCTTCATTGCACCCTTCCATTATAATTGTAACATTTTTATCATACACACACACACACACACACACACACACACACCAAGGATACCTAGTCTTATGGGCATCTCATATGTTCTTCTAAATTGGATTTATTGTAAAAGGAGGTTTCCCCCTCAAAGTTTATTGTATTCGTTGAATTTTTATCATTTTAAGGTGTTGGATCATAACAAGGAATAACTAGAGAGACAGTCCTACATAGGAACATTTCTTCATGCGGGGGAATGAAATTCCCAAGGGAGGAGAGAATCATGGAGTTAGAACCAACTTTGATACCATTGTTGGACTAGGTATGGACAGATGGAATGAGTAACTCCATGGATGCTTTCCATTCACATGAGACATTCATAAATACAATGTGAGGTGACCTTTGGTTTCATATTCCAAGAGGTCATAATGAATCTTCATGTTCACCTACAATTCTTCATATTTATCCTAAATAATATTTACAATAGCATTTACAAAGTACCTGAATCCCTTAGGACTAGATATCTAACATTCAGGAGCATCCATATTTGGGTGAAGACTTGAAGGAAAGGTGGAATGTTTGGATTGAACATAATATTTAACTTGGACACAAGGATCAATTTCAGTAGCTTCCAACCAAGTCGTAAGGTGGTTCATCGCTACATGGGATTTAATTTCCTCCTTAATACCACTGATAAATCATTACTTAAAAATTCATCAGTTGAATTTTTGTTGTAATAGAAAATCATTCAAAATCATCATTATAGTCCTCCACTATCCCAATTTGGCATAATTTAGTGAGCTGACCCAACAAATTTGTATCTTTGATGAATCAAGCAAGCAAGGTTTTCACAAATTGCCTCCATGTAGCGACCCTTAGATATGCTTTCTTATGCCAATGCCACCACTGCAAACATTTCATATCCAAATAGAGGACAACTATGCAAAGTTTCAATAGGTCATATTCTCTAAGTAGTGCTCCATTTGTCAACCAAACCAATCAAATCTATCCCATCAAACCAATTCAAATCAACTTTAGGAAAGTGAGGCATCATATTGTGAGAACGATAAAAAATTAAGAAGTTATGATTGAGACCATATTCCTCCTCAATGTGCTTTCAATTATGGGAACCTTCTCCAAATTCATTTTCACCCTCCTCATGCTTATCCTTCAACTTCATAATTTGATTAAAACAAAGGATGACTTGTGCAGTGAGAGAAGACATATCGATTTCCATTTTTCTAACTGACAGGGTGAGAGACTCAACCTGTTGGAAAAACAAGATCGCAGAGAAATAAAATAAAAATAAATGTGGAAATAAAACACAAAATATACACAATACAATAGAGACTCAGATATATGTGGTTCACCCAGTGTGGGCTACGTCCACCAGAGAAATTTCCAGGTCCTTCCTTTTATTATCCAACAAAATAAAGGGATACAACCTACAACACACCCGTTGTAACTTCTTCTTCTTTCTCTCACAGTATCCTCTCTCATAATACAATATTTGAAATAATACTCAACTGCAATACAATTCCCTCATAAAATATGGTTTCCTTCTAGGGAAAAAAACCCTAACATAACTTCTATTGTTATATATACAACCTTATAATGAATGGTCCATATTGACTACAAAATTACAATATTTAACAAGACAATTTTTCCCAATATTTTTATTCGGGGGCGCTACCCCCGAATTCCCTGCCAGGGGGGGCTACAAAAATCTGAAGTTGTGGGGGGGAAAGCCCCCCCCACACCCCCCCCATTAGGGAATGGGGTCCAAGCACGACTGTAACAAACCTATGAATCATGGAGATAATCAGGTTCCACAACCAACACAACCATTTTTTGTACTTCCTCCATGGTTAACATGCTATGGGTGTTTGGCGTGGTCAATGGGGTACACTAAATAGGTTATCCAAGATTTATACCAAGATTATTTGCATGCCAAGATGAATCTCTTGAGAGGGGCAATAAGAAATAGTACTAACGAGTTAGTTACTGAGAATGCCACCATGGCGATAAACGTCACATACAGATCTTTTGAGCTAGGTCTACCACAATGGTGCTGGTGGGCCTCATACTCTTTTTTTTAATCCAAGGGGAGTATTACTCCTTGATGAGTATTACTACACTAATGAAATTCCCAAATTCTTGATATTGCAAAATGAGTAGGAATTTCGCTACATGTACTGTAGAAGCTTTGGTTTGCAAGAAGAGGCTAGGATTTGTAGGGTCCTAAAATTAGAGAAGTGTCAAGTGCTATAAAGTTTTGATATACTAGAGGGTTTCCAATAATAATACTCAACCGAATCTTTCATGACACCAACTAAGGAGGGTAGACCATACCCTAAGTTGTACTACTCGATTCCTTGGTATGTGAGAGTCATCTCCCTGTGTGATTTTCTCATTTTACTATAGAAATAGGATGACCAATATATTATGTAAGGTTAGTTTCATGTTCACCTAGATGCCTTCCTATATACTCAAAGGCACGTGGAAGACAATTATGTATACAAGTATTGTCTTATGCAATACAACTCGAAGGGGTACTGACAAAGGTTACAAGGCCTTCCAATTAAGAGACATCTCTTGTATTTTTTGCATGTATTCTTCCCCAACTAGAAATTTACCTGATGAACAACATATCTCTATGTCATTTAAAGACATCATAACACATCTATAGCCTTAAAAAAATTAACCTAAATTTTGGAGTGTGTGTTGGCACAAGAAAGTGATATTATACCAATTGTGGTGTTCGATGTTAGATGAAACAAAATATCTAGAAAAAAATAGACAAAATATGGCTATGGAAAGTAATCAAACAGAGAAAGATAGATGGAAACATAATTGAGGAAATACATAATCAATGGGAAAATAACATGGTAAGCAAGCCTTTATTGATATTTATAACTAGATGCAATGTTCACTTTCCTCTTCGAGGGGGCAACCTCCTGTTGAGCATATGTTGTCATTGATGTCAACATGGCGCACATACAATATGGTGCAAATTTGGCACACAATAAGAGGAACTACGTGTAAGGATCCTTTCTACTGCACTATCACAGATCCACATGAAACAAAACTCCTAGAATAAATCATGAAATATTGAAAACATAAGTTCGCAGAATGATTGAAGGAGGAAGGGATCAATGGTGAAAAATAAATCACATAAGTGATTGAGTCTACCAGGAGTGCACGTAGAATGGGAGGATGACCTATGACGCAATTCATAAGTAAATTAGATTATGACAAATTTCCTTGTTCGCGATTGTGAAGTGAATCAATGGATGTTTGTGCTGCAGTAAAAAGACGGATGTGCAAATATCGCATGGTGCCTTAAGCGACGGAACGAGTGAAAATTTGGGTTCTCCAGTGAAAGATCATAATTTGGTGGGGCGACTGGGTGAGTATGATGCAAGGAAAGTGTGACAGGTTGAAGAATTGTGATCTGTGTCTTGCGCCCTTATTCTATCTGAGCAATAGATGTTTTGTAAATCAGAATATGAATCACTACGAAAATGAAAAATCTGGTAAAACAATAAATTTTTGGTTTTTTTGAGTTAGTCAAAATGTATGGAACAAAATTTTGTCCACATATAACTAACTGGACTTTGATTTGGTCAAGAGTTTTCCACAATGTAACTATCATGTGTCCACATAGTTTATTTATACAGAAGTGTAACTAACAAGACCTTGATCTGGTCAAAATATGTCCACAAGGTAACCGTCACGCGTCCACATACAGGAAGGGGAACTCAAGAAAAAACATTATAAATAGGGATGCGCTCTATTAGAGTGGTGAAAAAATGAATAGAGAATAAAAAGGACCTGCAACTATTCAATGAAACTGAACTGGAGATATATCCGATTATTTTTTGTAGAGAAAGATCTAGTTCTATAAGAATAATTTTTAAACTGATTTCAGGGTGGCAGGGTGGTGCTAGGGTGAGTTGAATCTCACTAAGGATTTGTGTCCTCATTATCCATACAGGTTGGTGCCTGGTAGGATTGGTGTCTTCATTGTTTGCGACAGATTGGTGCCTGGTAGGATTGGTGTCCTCATTGTTTGTGACAGGTTGGTGCTTGAGATGATTGATGTCCTCATTGCTTGCGACATGTTGGTTCCTGAGAGGATTGGTGTCCTCATTTGCGACAGGTGGGTGCCTTCCAAGCTGAATAATTGTAAATTGTAAGTTGGTGCTTGCAAAAGAACATAAAGAAAGATGTTTTGTGGTTTTTTCCCGCATTGGATTTCCACATAAAAATTCCGGTGTAATGTGTTTTCTGTGTTGTGATTTTTGTTCTGAATATTTTGATGATTAAGTAACCACTTCTTAATAACTTTAATTCATTGAAAGGAAATAAAATTTAAAAAAATGATACAATATTGATTCACCCCCCCTCTCATTATTGCTGTAAGTTATAACAATTGGTATCAGAGCACATGTACCTTCAATAAAAACTTAATAGTTGGAAGGAATATCACACATAAAGTATGTTAAGTCAAGATTCCTTTTCTTCTTCAACCATACCTCCTATGTTCAATGGAACAAATTTTTCATTTTGGAAAATCAGAATGAAACCTACTTGATGTTTCTTGGTATGGAAATCTGACAGATTGTGGTAGATGGTTATAGAAATCCAACTACTCCTGGTAAGAAAAACTACTACAATAATGCAAAAGCTATGAATTCCATCCAAGGAGGACTTGCAGAAACAAAATTTGTCAAAGTAATGCAGATGGAATTTACAAAGGAAATATGGGACAAACTTGTAAGCAATTATGAAGGAGACGAGAAAGTAAAGTTGGCCAAACTTCAAGCTTACAGAATGCAATTTGAAATCCTAAGAATTAGTGAAGATTAAAATGTCATAGGTTTCTTTCTCAGAGTAGATGATATCATAAACACTATGAAAGGGCTAGGTGAGAATATTGAAGAAGCTATAGTAGTTCAGAAGGTATCGAGATCTCTTCCCTCAAGGCTTGATGCAAAAGTTTCTTCTATATAAAAAATGCATGAACTAGATAAACTGACTATGGAAAGGCTGCATGAATTCTAACTGCTTATGAGATGAGAGCTAGGAAAAAAAAACCAGATCTAAAGGATGCAGTCTTCAAGACATCGATCAAATCGTCAACATCTCAAGATCATGATCCATTAGAAAATTTCTCAGATGAAGAAGAAGCTAACTTTGTAAGGAAACTGAAGAGGGGATCTAGAAAATATAATGGTATGTTACCATTCAAATGCTTCCAATGTGGTAATGTTGTTCATTTTGCATCTAAATGTCCTTTCAAATAAAACAACACCAAGGAAAAAGAAAGAAAAGGCAAGGATAAACCTAGGGAGTTTAAAAAGAAAAAAATATTTCAAAAGGAACAATTTTTATTCAAAAGAGGATAGCAACAACTCTTCAGACACTGAAGAAGAAGAATATGAGCCGGATATAATTCAAGATGAAAAAATTCTCATGGCTTTAGAGAAACTTAAACCTAACCAAGAAAAAACAAACACAAATGAGTGTGAAGCTGTAGTAGACATGGAAGGAGAACTCATTAGTGCTCTGGAGGAAATCTCTCTACTAAAAAAAAAGAATAAAATAAGAAAAGAACAGTTACAGTTTTACAAATAAAAGGACAATGAGATCAACAAAGATATAGTCATCTTCAAAATTCATCTAGAAGAGGCCAAAAGAAGAGAAGAAATATTGATGAATTAGATAAAAGAAAAGGAGAACATATGTGACAAACTAGAAGCATAAATAATGTCCTTAAGAAAAGATATAGAGAAGTCCAAGATTCAAATGAAATTCATAAAAGGATCTGAAACTCTAGATAAAACTCTCAGCAATAAGAGATCACCATATGACAAGACATGGCTAGGATATGAGGAAAGTTTGAAAATTGTCGAAGGGGAATCAAGCACCAACATGTCAACTAGCGAGAAGCCTACAAGTTGTGCAAATGATCTCAAGGGAAACAACAATCAACCTAAAAAATAAAAATATGATAAGAATAAGCAGTCATAACTGGATCAAACCAACTCTGAAAACAAATATGAAGCAAGAAAGCAACATGTGCCTGAATCTTATCAAGTTGGCAGACAAAGAACAATACCTACAAGTAAGTTTTTCATTCAAAGGCATCCAAATTTTTTCTATGGATATTGTTTCTCTTGTGGTAAATTTGGACATAAGTCTGTGAGTTGTAGGACTTTTAACAAAAATGTAGGAATGAGATTCAATAAACCTCGAATGGCCATTTATAAAAATTCCTTCTCCCCTCTATTAAATGACCTTGAATTCCACATATGCAATAATTTTGGACACAAGGCAAGTGAATGCAGAAGCAAGATGCTGCCTATCTATAAGCAAGACAAAAAATAAGATTTTACCAAGGTTTGGAGGAAGAAAAATAAAAATAAATAAAATAGTGGACTGGTTCTATATGCCAAAAATAAAGAAAATCAATGGTATATTGACAGTGCTGCTCCAAGCACATGTCCTTATACAAGATTAAGTTTGAATTCCTAATTGAAGAAGAATGTTGTAATGTTACTTTTGGAAACAATGCTCCAATGAGAATTAGAGGAAAAGTAATTGTTGTACTAGATGAAGATAAGAAGGGAAAGACCAAAGCATAAAAAGTGTTGTATCTAGATGGTCTAAAACATAACTTGTTGAGTGTAAGTCAAATGTGTGACCATGGACACACTGTTCTCTTTCATTCAAAAGGTTGTAAAGTAATGGATGTGAATACAAGAAAGATTGTTGTCAAGGAAGTCAAAACTTCAGGAAATGTGTATGTTCTAGAAGAAGGCAAAGAAAAATGTTGCATAGGTAAAACTGATGAGAGATAGATTTGGCACAAAAGACTAGGCCATCTTAGTTTTAATTAGCGTGTTAAGCTAGGAATAAAATATGTTGTGAGAGATATGCCCAAAATTTCCAAACCTAAGAATACTATTTGTAAGCCTTGTCAGTTTGGAAAGCAGTCAAGAGTTCAATTCAAAGCAAGAGAAAACTCCACCACTCGACCTCTTGAGCTGATTCATACAAATCTCTGTGGCCCCACTAGTACACAATCACCTCGAGGTGAAATATATTTTATTTTGTTGATTGATGACTATACCAGAATGACTTGGGTTGGATTGTTGAAGCTTAAATTTGAGGCTTTCGAAAAATTCAAAATATTCAAAGCACATGTAGAAAATTAAATGGATTTAAAAATAAAGTGCCTAAGATTAGACAGAATAGGATAATTCACATCGGATGATTTCAACAGTTATTGTGAAAAGCATGGGATCAAGAGACAATTTTCTATTTCTAGAACACCTCAGTAGAATGGGGTAATAGAAATGATGACCAAAACAATTCAAGAAATGGCCAGAGCCATGCTTGATGAATTAGAAGTACCTAAAACCTTTTAGGGAGAAGTTTTTCACACTATTGTTAACATTCTCAATAAACTACACATAAGAGTAAACAATGACAAAACTCCTTATGATATATGGCATGGCAGACCAACATCAATAAAACACTTCAAAATTTTGATTCTAGAGTTTATGAAGGTATCTTGTTAGGATACTCCTCCAGAAGTAAAGGATACAAGTGTTACAACAAAAAAATCCACAAGATAATTGAAAGCATAGATGTAAAGGTAGATGAGAGACCAATTCATCTAGAGAGACACAAACACCATGATTATTCATATGATAAACTAATCAGAAATGAACCACAAGAAGATGGAAATGTATGATTATCAGGAACAAGAGGATTCTGAGGAAGAAGAGAGAATGTAGACACCACAACCAAAGACCCCATCAAGGTATGTTCAAAAACATCATCTAGAAAGTGAGATTCTTGGAAATAAAGAAGCAGGTGTACAAACTAGAAGAAAAATTATAGATAGATCTAGCTATGCAAATTTTACATTGTTATCCATGAAAGAACCTCAAAACTTTGCGCAAGCAAGTCAAGATGACCACTGGGTTAAATCCACGAATGAAGAAATAGATCAAATACAGAAAAACAAGACTTGGGATCTTGTTCCAAGAGAAAAAAAGAATAATGTAATTGGAACCAAATGGGTATACATAAACAAGTTGAATGGAGATGAACAAATAGTCAGAAACAAGGCTAGATTGATATGTAAAGGGTATGCTCAAGTAGAAGGAGTGGATTTTGAAGAAACCTTTGCTTCTGTTGCAAGAATTGAAGCTATTAAGATGTTTTTGAATTTTGCATGCTACAAAAAATTCAAAGTCTACCAGATGGATGTCAAATCATCATTTTTGAATTGTGATATCGAGGAAGAAGTTTGTGTAGAGAAACCATAAGGTTTTCTTCTAACTAACAAAAAGGATTATGTCTGTCGATTAAAGAAAGACATGTATGGGATACAACATGATCCAAGAGCTTGGTATTACAGACTTGAGATGTACTTGCACGAGTAAGGATTTAAAAAGGGAACGACTGATATCAACTTATATATCAAAGATGAAGGTAATGACCTGTTAAGTATTGTAGTGTATGTTGATGATATTATTTTTGGCAGTAACATTGAATTAATGAGTAAGGATTTTGCAGCTGCAATGCAACAAGAGTTTGAGATTTCCATGTTAGGAAAACTCTCCTTCTTTCTCGGCTTATAGATTCATCAATACAAAAAATGAATTTTTATTTCCCAAAGAAAATATATCAAGGAAATCTTGAAGAAGTTTGGCATGGAAAATTGCGCACCAGTAAGCACTCCCATGACCACTGGTTGCAAACTCAACAAAGATGATGATGCTCCAGAAATAGATCAAACCATGTACATGTCCATGATAGGAAATTTACTTTATCTCACAGGTTCAAGGATTGACATCATTCAAGTTGTTGGTTTGGTAGGCAGGTTTTAGTCCAATCCTAAGGAAATTCAAGTTCTTGCAGTCAAAATAATATTAAGGTACTTCCAAAGTACTATTGATTATGGATTGTGGTATCCAAGAAACACATACCTCATTCTTAGTGCTTATAGAGATGCAGATTGGGTAGGAAATATTGATGATAGAAAAAGGACTAATGGAGGTGGTTTCTTCCTTGGAAGTTGCTTAGTATCCTTTCTTAGCAAGAAACAAAATTCCATTTCCCTCTCTACCACTAAAGTAGAGTATATAGCTGCAACATCCTTTTGTACACAAGTATTGTGGTTAAATAAAAATCTCAAGGATATTCAATTTCCTTGTGATCACCTATTTCAATCACGTGTGGCAATACAAGTTCTATCAATCTCTCTAAAAATTATGTTCAACACTCTAAAACTAAGCATATCAAGTATCACTTTCTCAGAGAACAAGTTCAGGATTAGATGATTAAATTAGAATATGTTCCTTCCAAAGAGAAGATCACAGATATATTTACCGAGCCATTACCTAGGGACTACTTTGAGTAGCTCAGAGAGAAGTTGGGAGTTTTTTCCACTTCTCATTAAGGTGCATAACCTTCATGACAGGTTGGAGGTTGTTGAAAGATCTATTCAGCGTCAGGGGGAGAAACGCAAGAAATTAAGAAGCAATAAATACAACATTCAGATAGGGGGAGTCACTCTCAAGATGTGCACAGTCATTAGGTAAGATCCCTTTGTCATTGATATCAAAGGGGGAGAAAAATAGAGCTATGACAAATAGGAGCATATAACAAGGGGGAGTGAATTCTAGAGGAACACACTGACATGGGAAGTAGCTCAACAATAGATTTTCCATCAATGAAAAGGGGGAGTTTGTTGAGCAAATGTTTTCATTGATGTCAACATGGTGCAAATTTGGCGCACAGGAAGAGGAAGTGCGTAGAAGGATTCTTTCTATTGTACTATCACAGATCCACATGAAATGAAAATCCTAGAAGAAATCATGAAAGGTTGAAAACATAAGTGCACAAAAGGATTGAAGGATGAAGGGATAAATGATGCAAAAGAAATCACATAAGTGATTGAGTCTTCTAGGAATGCGTGCAGAACAGGAAGATGACCTATGACGTGGTTCATAAGTAAAGTAGACTGCGACAAATTTCCTTGTCCGCAATTGCGAAGTGAATCAACAGATATTTGTGCTACAATGCAACAACAGATGTGCAAAGATCACAGGGTGCCTTGAGCGACGTGACAAGTGAAAATTTGGAGTCACCAGGGCAAGCTCATAATCTGGTGGGGAAACTAGGTGAGTATGTTGCAAGGCAAGTGCGATGGGTTGAAGAGTTGCGTTTTGTGTCTTGCACCCTTATTCTATATGAACAGTAGATGTTTTTTAAATTAGAACATGAATCACCGCGACAATGAACGATTTGGTAAAACAAGAAATTTTTGGTCCGTTTGAGTTAGTCAAAATGTCCGGAACATAAGTTTGTCCACATATAACTAACGGAATTTGATTTGGTCAATTTTTTTCCACAATGTAACTATCATGCGTCCACATACTTTATTTAGACATAAGTGTAACTAACAGGAGTTTGATTTGGTCAAAATATATCCACAATGTAACTGTCACACATGCCATACACGAAGGGGAACTCAAGCAAAAACATTATAAATAGGGATGCACTCTGTTTGAGTGTTGTGCGGATGAATAAAGAAGAAAAAGGGCCTAAAACTAAATTGGAGATATATCATATTAATTTTATTTTAGAGAAAGATCTAGTTCTATAAGAATATTTTTTAAACTGATTTCAGGGTGGTGCTAGGGTGAGTTGAAGCTCACTGAGGATTGGTGTCCTCATTATCTGTGACAGGTTGGTGCCGGAGAGGATTGGTTTCCTCATTGTTTTTGATAAGTTGGTTCCTGAGAGGATTGGTGTCCTCATTGTTTGCGACAGATTGATGCTTGAGAGGATTGGTGTCCTCATTTGTGGGAGGTGGGTGATTGTCAAGATGAATAATTATAAATTGTAAGTTGGTGCTTGCAGAAGAACATAAAGAAAGATGTTTTGTGGTTTTCTCTCACACTGGGTTTCCATGTAAAAAGTATGGTGTAATGTGTTTTCAGTGTTTTTATTTTTGATTTGCATATATTGATGATTAAGTAAGAACTTCTAAATAACTTTAATTCATTGAAAGGAAAGAAAATTAAAAACTCTGATACAATACTAATTCAGCCCCCCTCTTAGTATTGTTATAAGTTATAACACCTCCAAATTGAGCATAGATCTAAATATAATAATATTCACTTGACAATTGATTGCATAGCTTCTATTACTATATAAAGCTTCTAATTGACCCAAGAACATAACTACCTAGTGGACCTCCATTAATGAGGCCTCAACCACTAACTAGTGGGATTTGTTTATTAAGGCTACTTACATTTATTGATTTCACACTCACTACCTTATGGGGTCTTATTTGATAAAGCTGGACTCATTACATAATGTAACAATCTATTCCACTAACTAGGGGAGTTAGGGTGGGACCCTAACACAACCTCTAGCATTTCTTAAAGAATATACTCATTCTCAATTTTTTGGGCATAGTGGTATCTGTAAGGTCTAATGTTAGGAGTAATTTTTCCTGGGACCAATTGAATAGCATGATCATTCTTTCTAGTAGGAGGAAGAACTTTGGGCATCTCAACAAGTACATTGGAATGATTATCGATAACTTTTTGGAGATCCAAGGGGACATAGTGTTTATATGTTTGAACATCTAGTGAGCACAATTGCGCAATTACTCTTTGAATACCCTTTTTTAACAATTTTTTCATGGTGTTAGACCTTATCACTTTAGATGGTTTCCCTTGCGTACCTCTGATTTCAATTTCATTGCTTTCCAAGGAAAATCTCATGAAAAGTTCTTGAAAATAAAAATCCACTATTCCCAATGATTGTAACCATTTGACCACTAATACCACATCAACACCACCATTTGGATTGGGATCATTGGTCTATCCAAGAATAATCCCCATAGTTCTGAATACTATGGCACTTCCTTGAACGATTGATGGTACCTTCATATGTATTCATTATTTGAAACTCTAGTGCTAGATATATTTAAAGCAACTGAGAAGAGTGGCTAAATTGTATTTAATGATTTATGGGTACTACAAGAATCAATCAAACATCGCTACCTTTTTTATATTATTATTGTATCCTTCTATATTAAGATCTTGATAAGTGCTAATTCCAACCAAAGCATGACAATATATGGTTAGTATAATCTCTCCTAGTTTTGGATCTTGAGAAGGTTCCAACTCTTGTTCTTCTCCCTCTTCACAATGTATGTAGAATAATTTCTTCTCACCACACTTATGACCCTTACTATACTTGTTGTCACAATTAGAACTTAGTTCATTTTCTCTCATTTCATCTAATGTTTGTTGAGGTGTCAACCTTGCAGGCCGAGTGAGGTTAGGAGTGGAAACAATGCACTCTTTATAGGTGTTAGTGACAACCCTTATGGTATCCATATTTTTACTTTTAACTTTCTTAACCACACTAGAATCCTTATCCAAGGATTTAGGCTCCAATAGACACAATCCCATTTTGAATTCTCTCCTTAAAGTGCCCATAAAGAGATCCGACAAATTATCCTATCTAATATTCTTTACCCTAAGATCTAACTTTTGAAATTACTAAATGTGGTCTATAATTGGACCTTTTTGCTTGAGATTTATCTATTGGATAAATAAGGTTTTTCTCATACTATTCCAATAATGTGTTATTAATGCATATGTAAAATGGAACTAGAGACAATAGAGACATTTTCCCAGTCACAAAGTCACCAATACCACACAAATTAATTAGGTTCTAATTATAAGGGTGGAATAGTTTCTTTTTGTAGAGTTGGTACTTGATATAAATCAAAGAATTTCTCCATCAATATCCATGTTACGAGATCATTTCTATCAAACTTCCTCATATCGGTCTTGGTAATGTAGTTCCTTGGTTCCAAATTGAAACTTTGATGGCTTGGATCTTGGAGTGATGACTAATCATGTGTCTATGACTCAAACCTCTGTTATTCAAATGTGCTAAATTTTTCTCCATATGTGACTTAAACTCAATCCTCTTATTCTCCTTACCCTCTTCTGGAGAACAATACTTTAGGATAAGGAGGATTTTTAGCTCATCCATTAGGTCATCCTTCACATCTTTGAGATCATACTTGCTTGCAATGTATTTGAGATCTTATTTGCTTGCCATCTCTTTGATATTGTCATTGATTCCCATCTCTTCAAGATTCTCTTTGAGATCTTCTTTGCTTGTCATTTCTTTGAGATCATATTGAAAATTTTGGATTTTTTTTTCACTTACCATATTTAGGATCACAACCTTATTTTCCATTGTAGTTTCCATGATTGTTGATTTTTTTTCCAACTTGGACACCTTAAATTTCACTTCTTCATTCTCTTCATGCATCAAGGATGAGCCTTCATAAGCCTTTTCAAGAGCTCCATTTGGATTACTACATCTAGACATGATGGGAATAGGGTTTTTTCAAGAGAGTGTCATGATATATAACTTTCTAATATTGTTTTTCCAAGGAAAACCTTGTGGGAAAATCCTCAAGCACTTCCTTACATTTCATGGATGGTACCTAGTGTAAACATGTTGGCAGTGATAATGGTTCTTGACCTAATAAGGACATACATATATAATTTATTGTTGGATTTCAAGTAATAATACTCATATGGTATTTCACAACTCTAACTGAGGAGGATGGACCATACCCTTAGTCGTACTACCCTATTCCTAGGTATGTGAGAGTGATCTCCCCAAGTGTTATTCTCAATGTACTATATATATATATATATAGATGGTTGAAAGGGAGTCAACTATGGTCAAAGGTATGCCTATGTGGAGGGTATTTGGAAGATCAAAACTATATACATACTTTATCTATCATTATACTACTCTTTGGTTACCAATAGAGGTGTACACGGGTGTTTAATGATGACCCCACCTGTATTCTCTATGTGTATGCTTCCTAGCCATAATTTTATTCATTAAATGAAAAATATTTATGTTTATAGATACCGGTACATGTCTAGCCTAAAAAATATAATTGCTGAAAAATAGAGAGGATTTTTTTGGGGGTCTCCTTAGAACCCTTATAAAGCCCTAATTTGGAGACAATTACGCTAACCAATTTTAAAAATGTTACAAATTTGCTAGTTGTAATCCTCTATTGATGAAATATTTAAAAGATTCTCTCTGATATGTCATATTTAGTCTCCCGCTAATCACATGAAATTTAGAGGTTCCAAGAGAAAGTTATGGTTGAATTACCAAAACATATTGTTTTTTCACTATTTAAGGATAACACACTTGCATGAACTACTAGATCTCCAATATTTCCTAATAGGCTTGAAATTTGAACTTGAAATACTCTAGTTTGTCATATTTATAATTCCACAAGTGACACTCAATTTGGAATGATCCGGATTGGATCATTATATTATTTTTCATCTATCTTGATGCTTTCAAAGTAGAAAAAAAAGAGGAATCAACTTGTAGGGGCATTTTAGTGGCAAGTTATAGTTTGGAAAATTGGGATCCAGAACCTTTCAGAGCCATTTTTAGGCATTAAACGACATTTTTTGGGGTTTTGGTGTCTGAAACTTATGTGCACCCCCTTGAGGGTGTTCTATACTTTGTGACCTTTTGAATGGTGTAGACCGTTCATCAATCAAAGTTCATATGCAAAAGTTATGCCTCCCGTAAGTTGACCGAGCATGTTGACCACCATGGTATGAGAGGATGACATGTTATCTCCCATTACTCATGCATATTGGGTTAGCCATGCGAGGAATTTCAAGAAGATTCTAGAAGGTTCAAAACCCTACCACAATTGAGGGTGGAGGAAGTAAAAGACCTACCCTTAGATGGCTATCAGGCTATGTTAAATACTGGGCCACTATGAGGAGAAGGGGTTCCATTCTTTGGCATTGTATCTTGTTCCACAGCCGAGAACAAATTTTGAGAGTGGTATTCTGTGAGCATAATGAAGGAGGATAGATTCTTTAGTAGCCATACATGCCACATGTCAAAGAAAACTCCATAGAAAGTGCCTATTTCTTTGTACTTGCATCATTTTTATACCATGGAAAAGAGAGCAGAGCAACCTCACTTCTAGCTGGATTTTCTCCAGTATTGGGTTTCCTAGCTCATATCTTGTGCTTATTTGTGGATGGTGTGTGTATTTGTTTCTTTCTTTATTTTCCACATTTGATCTATTTCATATGTTTTTTTAAAAGAAGAAAACTAGTAATCAAGAGTATGAGATCTAAAAGAAAAATAACCTTAATAGTAAAGATTTCAATTATTTATTAAATATGTTTGATGAACTATTCCAATTGAATATACATGATAGTTTACAGATTAAACTGATATCATAACATGTTTCTTATTGGGTATTCATGGGAAGTTGCAGGATTTAGGAATTTTCTTAAAGATAAATCACAGAAACCCTAGCCATGGCGGACGAGTCTGTTCATAATAAATCTTGAGATCCAACATAAGAGAGATTTGAGAGGTTGTAAGTGCAAGTCGCTGACATATGTCACAAAAAGAACGTCCTCGTGGCAGCTCTAGAAAAAAAACTCATATTTTTTAGAGATGACGGAGGCTCTAACTCATAGATCGGATCAGATGAGAAATTGGGAGATCAGGAAGACTCAAGAAAGGAGTCATGGAAATAATCTGAGAAAGAGGAGTTGAGTTTGAGTGCCATGAACCCTTCACAATCCCTATTCAATACGAAAGTGAAAGTGGACATAAATCCATACCAAGCTGAGATCGATGCATTAAAACTTAATCATTGGTTGCAACAACTAGAAGTTTATTTTAGCGTTCACCATATAGATGAAGAGAAGAAGATTTCATTTGCTAGATTGAATTTAGAGGGCCATGATTTAACCTGGTGGGAAAGCCATACATAAACACTTAGGCTGGAGGGTGATCTGCAAGTAACTAGGTGAGAGGAATTCAAAACCCTCATCAAGTCCCAATTCTACCCTATTGGGTATGTAGAGGACCAATGGATCTGGTGTCACTACTTCAAGTAGAGGCAGGGACAGAGTGTACATGAGTATACCACTAAGTTAAGAAAGATGGATATCATGCTGGGTATCTCTCCCAAGAACCCAAATGTACTCCTCAAGTATCTAGGGGGTTTACAGAGTCATCAATGAAAGCAGGTGATGCTCTTCAAGACAAGGACAATGGATGAGGGGTGTGTACATGCACAATACCTGGAAAACATATAGCACTAGGAAACTTCCAAGGAGGGGAAGAAGAAGTGGAAAGGGGGAAAAGATGATAATACAACGACCACTACACATCAGTGCAAAGATACCAAGAACCATTGTAATCATTGAAACATTGATGACCACAACGAGGAAAAATGTTGGAAACTACATCCAGAGCTGAACTCGAAGAAACACAAGAAGGACGAAAAGAAAAAGAATATTATAGCCACATATTTAAGCAATTAGGTTGAAAGTAGCTTGGATGTGGATGAAAATATTTCCTGGATGTATGTGCAGAAGGAGGTGAATCTGAGTAGCCTTCATCATGACCAGGAAGAGAAGGAGATGACCAAGCTCTTCCACATTAAGATTCATGTCAAGAAGACCAAGATAGATGCTTTGTTCAACTATGGTTCATAGGCTAATATCATAGCATCAGATTTGGTCAACAATATTGGATTATAGGTTCATGATCATCCTATCCCCTATCCATTAGGTTGGGTAAACAAGGATGCATAGATAAAGATAAGGAAACAATGTAAGATTAAATTTGTTATAAGTGTTGATTTTATTAATGAAGTGGAAATGGACATAATACTCCTTGACGTATGTGGAGTAGTGTTTGGAAGCCCCTACATGTATCCAAGGGATGCAATCTTCATGTGGAAAGACAAATAATACCAACTATTCAAGGATGGGAAGTCCTACATCATCAATGTGCATAAAGACAAGTCAAAGATCTCATTGGTAAGTGCCAACCAAGCCAATAAGTTGATTATTTCTAGTAAGAAATATGTTAATTTGTTTTTATTAAGAGAAAATTAGTCCGATGATAAGTCAATGAGAGTGAAGGCATCCCTAGAGTGGTGTACTAAAAATCAGAAGCATTAGTTGGAGGAGTTTTTGCAGGAATATCGAGGAGTGTTCAAGGATCCTAAAGGGATACCACCCAAGAGGGATGTGGAGCACATAATATAATTATTTCAAGAATATCCATTGTCGAATATTGGGATGTATAGACAATCTGTTCTAGAAGTGAATGAAGTGTAGAAGCAATTGCAACAATTATTGGAGCAGGGTGTGATTTGACCAAGTATCTCACCTTGTGGGTCACCCATCATAATTGTACCCAAGAAAGATGGGACTTGGAGAATGTGTATTGATCACAGGGCATTGAACAAGATTACATTGAAGAATCAATACCCTCTACCAAGGATCATTGATTTGTTGGACCAACTGCAACATGCTAATTATTTCACTAAGATATTGGATTTGAAATCAGGATATCACCAGGTATGAGTCAAAGAAGAAGATACCTGGAATATTTCCTTCAAGACAAGGCGAGGTTTGTATGAGTGGTTAGTTATGCCATTCAATACGAGTCAAAAAAGAATATACTTGGAATATTTCCTTCAAGACAAGGTGAGGTTTGTATGAGTGGTTGACCACCATGGTAGGAGAGTATTCTAGGTCAACTCCCATTACTCATGCATATGGGGCTATCCACGTGAGTAATTTAAAGAATATTCTAGAAGGTTCAAAACCATACCACTATTGAGGGTGCAGGAAGTAAAAAACCTACCCCTATATGACTATCAGGCTATGTTAAATACCAAGCCATTGGGAAGAGAAGGGGTTGCATTCTTTGGCATTGTATCTTTTTCCATAGCTGAGAAAAACATTTGAGAGTGGTATTCTGTGAGCATAGAGGAGGAGCATATATTCTGTAGAAATCATACATGCCACAAGTCAAAGGAAACTCCAYAGAGAGTGCCTCTTTATTTGTACTTGCATAATTTCTATGCTATAGAAAAGAGAGTAGAGCAACCCCACTTCTAGCTAAATTTTCTCYCGTGCTAGGTTTCCCAAGTCATATGTTGTSTTTATTTGTGGATGGTGTGTTTATTTTTTTTTATTTTTTCTGTTCTCTATTTTTTCACATTTGATTTATTTCATACGTTTTTCTTAAAGAAGAAAATTAGTAATCAAGTGTATGAGATCTAAAAGAAAAATAACCTTAATCATAAATATTCCAGTTATTTATTAGATTTGTTGTTACGAACTTTTCTAGTGGAATTTCCATGGTAGTTTACAGATCATATTGGTATCATAGCATTTTTTTATCTTGGGTATTCTTGGGAAGTTGCAAGATCTAGGGATTGGCTTAAAGAGAAGTCACATAAACCCTAGCCATGGCAGACAAGTTTGTTCATAATAACCCTCGAGATCTAGTAGAAGAGAGATTTGAGAGGTGGAAGCACAATTCACAGACATCAGTCACAATATGAACCTCCACATGGTGGATTTAGAAAGCAATCTCAGATGGTTTAGATACGATGGGGGCTCTAACTCAGAGATCAGATTGGAGGGGAAATCAGGAGATCAAGAAGACTTAAGAAAGGAGTCACGGAAAGAATCCAAGAAAGAGGAGTTGAGTTCGAGTGTGATCCAGATGGATATCGGTGGCCACCCACCTTTTCCAACTAGCTCAAAACAGTTTTTTGACAATTTTGACAATTTACTATTTTTAGCAGTTTTAACTTTCGGGGCCATTTTGAGGGCCTAAATGAAAGTTTTTCAGGATAGAGATCCTCAATGATAGCCAAAGGCATGATTGAACCCCCAAAATTAATCTCCTCAATGATACCTTTCCAACGAGCTATCACACGCCTAAAACGAAGATCGTATGGAAAAGTTACGACCCTGGGAAGTTGATGTACTAACTTACCCAAACAGGGCCCACATGACTTTTGGCGCTTCATCTCTTAGGGTTAGGTTTTTGGATGTCTAGGGTTTTTGGCATTCTTTCTTATTGTAAAAAGGACTTCAGAGCCTCATTGTAATCTTCTTCTTGCGAATGCGCGCTGCCGTCACATCTCTTCTCAGAGATAAGCCGCCACCATTCCAGCAAGCTTGTTTCCTCTGCATTTTACAGTTTCAGCTTATTTTGTTCTTGAATAGAAAACCAGTTTTACTGTATCTTTGTTATTTTGTGTTAATCACCTGTTAATAATCTGTATTCATTTCATTCTTCTCATAAAATCTGGATCAGTGGTATCAGAGCGGTTTGCTCCTTGTTGTCTTAATGCATGTCCCCGATGAGGTCGGAGTACAAAGAGTTGGGTCTCGAGCTTGTTTCTCTTGAGGAAAGAAGCTCTCGCATGCCCAAGTGACCTCCCATGGTAGGAGAAAAGAAATATGATAGGAAAGGATATCCTTTCAAACTGTTGATTGAGGAATCCCTCACGCAATAGAGGAACGAGATGATGGATAGTTTCGTGCAAATCCTTCGGCGGCTACCAACAGGCGACGCATCTTCTTCGAACAGAGATGCCACCCCCTTCAGGGTACAAATAAACTTCGATATTCCTATATTTGAAGGTCAGATAGATGCAGATGCTGTAGACAAGTGGTTGAATCTACTAGAAGGGTACTTTTCTGTCCATAACTTTTCGAATAAAGAAAAGATTACTTTTGAGCTCCTCAAAGTCGTTCCCCATGTCAAAGATTGGTAGGAAACTTTCTGTGAGAAAAAGGAAATAGAGGAAACCTCATTATTTTTAGTCACGACCACCTGGGAATCCTTCAGGGATGCTATTAAGGAACAATACCACCCTGTCGAAAGTTATGATGACCTGTATACCAAATGGACCACACTGTGGTAAGAAAGAGACCAAGCAGTGCCAGATTTCACAAATATCTTCCATACCTTGCGCACCAAGTTGGGTATCAAAGATTCAGAGTGACATTTGGTGCTCAAGTATTGTGGTTCTCTGCATAGATACATCTAGACTGAAATGGAATTTCTAGACATCTCATCCTTAGGCGCGACCTACCGATATGCCATCAAAATCAAGCAGAAGCTCAAACAAAAGACGTGACAATTTGGGCTTGGGAACCCCTCACAACAAAAGCTAGGAAAGGGCGGCCCCAACCCACCAAACAAAGGACAGAGAAAAGATGGACAGTATCAGGACAACCAGTCCAAGCTGCAAGCAAAGAAGGACACCGGAAAGACAAAGAAAGATACCGGGAAGTGGTGCGACTTCCATAAGAGCCCTTAGCATAACACTACGGACTGCCTCTCAAAGCAGTTGTTGGTGGAAGAGCTCTTAGCATATCAACACTCAATGGACTCAGCTTCCTCAAAGTGCTTGTTGCAGTCAAGTGAAAGCCTTTGAATCGATGTGTAGATTATGACTCTGAGCCGTAATCCAGAAGTGGGGAATATGGATCCCGTGGAACCCAAAGTACACCACATACCACTAAGTTCACCAGGAACCAGATGAGCTTTAAGAAGAGAGCACCTCTTCCATTTGGCTGCATGTGGGTAAAGGCACCCCCGTTTCATCTCATTGTTGATAACGATAGCTGGAAGAACCTCATCTCTTAGAGGTCGCCAAGTAGATGGTCCCCGCCAACAATGCTACACCCGTAACTGCGACACTGATTGATTAAGTTCCCGCCTAAGGAAGCGACAACCAACAAAGTTGCCGATCGCTGTACCCACATCAAGCCCCAAAGAAAAAGGTATTGTGCGGGATGTTTCTCCCTTCCTCAAGTTTGTGATGTTCTTTGGGGACAACTCCATTTATGGCAACGCCATGTTGTATATGAGTCTAGGCCTCAGAGTGTTATTATTACTTTGAATAGGAAATTGTATAGACACCCGGTAATCCCACCTAGTGTTATTTTCCTGATCTCTACCTAAGAAATGTAGGAAGGTCATCTCAGATGGGGAAGTTTGTCTTCTTCGATATCCGCTCTCAGAATGAGAGAAAAAAACACATCCACATCCAGGGTCTCTAAGGCCAACCTCTCCACATAGCAAAAATAAGTGGTTAAGGTCATGGAAGAAAACTCAAATATCTTCTCCTCACCAACCGAGGTACCAACACACTGCCAAGTCAAGCACCCCATCAATTTGACCCCACTCAATCGCTACCCAATGGGTCAGCCTATCATCGCTTTGTTAGAGAATGAGGAGATAAGAAGACAGATCCAAGAAATCCGCCTATAAGACATCCTCCCAACTCATCGCCTTAAGGGAGCCCAATCGTGCTGGTACGTAAGATGGAACCTGGCTAATTCTATATTGGATTATCTGCCTCAATAAAATCACATCCGAACCGGTACCTGATTCCCTGAATTGTTGATCTCCTTGATCAACTCACACGGGCCAAATAATTTCTAAGTAAGATTATCCAAGTCCGCTACCACCGTGTCACATAGAACGTATTATTAAGGTGCTGGAAGACCTACCAAGTCAAAGGAAGGCTCGATTGGTCATGCCTGGTCGACAAATGCTCCAGCCTAATTTTCAAGGCGAGGATGATGGACGATACCCCATGACCATTCACCAATACTTTTGTAGTGGTGTATCCGGATGACATTCTAATTTAACGCAAGACTTGGGCTGAACACTTTCAACATATATTTAGTAGGTTCTCGCACACCCTGGTAGCACAAGCCATATGCCAACTTGAAAATGTTCTTCGGCATGGACATGGTCCATTACCTAAGATACATCACTGATCAACATGGAATACATGTGAATCCATCCAATATTCGGCGGACTGGCTACCTCAACAACACCTCACTCCAGCTTCGGAGTTTGGGCCTTGCCAATTTCTACCGTTGTGTTTGTGTTGGTTTCCTCCCATATTGCATGGGCCCTCAGCCAAATAAACGTGGGTGGTGGTAAGGAAAAATTTGTATGGAGTCAACCCAACAACAAGCTGCTCGATGATTTGAAGCATCGCTTGTGCTTAGCTCCAGTATTCTCCTTACCTGATCTGCAATAACTGTTCAATATTGAGGTTGATGCATTTGACTATGTTTTGGTTGTAGTTCTCACTCATCATGGGAATCCGGTGGCCTATCATAGTGAGACACTGTCAGATAATCGGGGTCCGTAAGTACCCTACTTAATTTACAAAGAAATGTACTCCATTGTGCAAGCATGCCACCGTTGGAGACATTACATTCTTGGGAAGGAGATATAGTCATCCACACCTATCATAAGCCACCCCAGTCATGCGCACAGGGAAAATTGTAGAAAGACCGCCATCAAAAGTGGTCCATAATTTGCAACAATTCCACCTCAACATCAAGTATAAAACATGAAGCACCAATCATATCACTGATTTCCTCAATAAACTGCCAATCACAACACTTACCATGGTGGTAGACTCTTGTGACCATGAGACACCTGGATGGACCCAACTCTATGAGACGAATTCCACCGCCACCACCTACCTACCAAATTTTGGGTGTAAACGCAATTGTCGATAATTTCTATCTTCGTGATGGGTTGTTGTGTCATCCGGGCCATATATGTGTTCCATAAAATGAGCGAGCTTGCCGGACGGGAAGCCCACTTTAGTTGGGTGGCAGGACACTTCCGCATTGAAAAGACATAGGGTGATCTCTATAGAAACATTTCTAATCGGCCTAAAACTCGATAGGAGGTCAACAAGTGGCTATCGTGTCCTACACTGACCGCTTATTGCCAAACCGACCACTAAGAAACAGAAGTAATGTACACCCCTCTTCCTACTCCCATCAGCCATGGGAATCCATCTCAATGGACCAGATGTTAGCCTCCCGGCCCACCTCAAGCTGGAAATGACCTGCGGTTTTTGTGGTTGTTGATCGCTTTCTAAGATGGAGATTCCGCTGTTTGAAGAAGAGCATCACGTTGAAAGGCCACCGCCAAGCTCTTCTTGAACGAAGTCCTGGTACATTTTGGAATCCCAACCATTGTCTCAGATTGAGATAGTCGATTCCTCAACACACTCGGGTCGGTGCCTTTGGTCATTGTTGGATACCAAGCTCACTAAGTCCACAACCTTCCACCCCTAGACAGATGGCCAAACCGAGGTTGTAAATCGAATGATTGTGCATATCCTTCTATTGTATAATTCAAATCACCCCCATTACGGGATGAGAGCCTTCCTATGTCCAACATACAACCGGAAGCCTTGAATAGCTTCAACCGCCACAACCCCTTTCTGCTGGGTTGGGATTCCAAATCCATTGGGACCCATAGATGTTGCACTTCCCCTCATAGCCACCTAGAACACTCATCTCCTACTCCAACCAAGCCGCATAGCCACCCTGCATATTACATCCGCCACCGTAGGGATATACTTCATAAGTCCAATGAGAAGTACAAACAATGCCATGATCAACATCGGGTGCCGCATAAGTTTTAGGTGGGCGAATAAGTTTGTCGCGACTTGTAGAAAGAACGCTTTACAAGAACTATATCTAAAGCTTCACCACTGTCATGGGCCGTGACACTCATCACCAAGGTCAGGATAATTCCTTTGAGCTCAACATTGCTCCTTTCCTTGGTCTACACCCAATATTAAACGTGGCTCTCCTTCTCACTCTTTATTCCCACCTCATTATTGGACACCTCGGCAGCGTAACAACCATTACCAACAAAGATCAACCCCACCACCCACAATAGGGTGGCATCCAGCTGATCATATATTGTGGACGTATTGCTCAAGGGCACTGACAACAAGGGATCCAACTTTATCGAGACGTCAAAGAAGGGAAGCTCCCCGCACCATGGCAGCGCTCACTGGCCAAATTCAATGAATTTCCTCTCCGAGTGGGTCACTCCTCAATGCAATGGAGACCATTGCTCTAAGGAGGGAGGATTTATCCATGGATATCAATGCCACCCACCTTTTCCAACTCCGCTCAAACAATTTTCTCACAATTCTTGGCAATTTACTATTTTTAGTGTAGCTTTAACTTCCGTGGCCATTTTGAGGGCCTAAATGAAGGTTTTTCGGATCGAGCTCCTCAATGATATCCAGTTGCATGATTGAGCCCCCCAAAATGAATCTCATCGATGATACCTTCCAACGAGATATCACACACCTAAAACAAAGATCATAGCGCAAAAGTTATGACCGAGAAGTTGATGTACTAACTTCTACCCAAACGGGTCTACATGACTTTTACGCCTATCCATCTCCCAGGGTTAGGGTTTTGACCGGGTTTTGGCATTCTTTCTAGTGTGTGCTGAAGCCTTCGTGAGTCTTCATTGTAATCTTCTTTTCTTAGAATAGCTACTGTCATTACATCTCTTCGCAGATAAGTCACCACCATTCCGCCACAAGCTTGTTTCAACAAGATTTTACGCTTCTTTACCATTTCAAGTATCGACTAGAAACCAATTTTACCGTATCTTTGTTATTTTGTGTTAATCACCTATTAATAATATGTATTCATTTCGCTCTCGCTTCATAAAATACGTATCGAAAGTGTCGCGGAACCCTTCATACAATCTCCATTCAATATGGAAGGAAAGTGATTATAAATATATACCAAGGTGAGATCGATGCATTAAAACTGAATCATTGGTTTCAACAACTAGAAGTTTATTTTAGCGTTCACCATATAGAAGAAGAACAAAATATTTCATTTGATATATTGAAGGTAGAGGTCCATGTTTTAACCTGGTGGAATAACCATACAGAAAAACTCAGGCTGGAGGGTGATCCACAAGTAACTAAGTGAGAGGAATTCAAAACCCTCATCAAGTCCCAACTCTACCCTATCGGGTATGTAGAGGACCAATGGATCTAGTGGCACTACTTCAAGAAGAGGTAGGGGCAGAGTGTATAGGAGTACACCACTAAGTTGGAAACTACATCCAGAGATGAACTCGAAGAATCACAAGAAGGACATAAAGAAAAATAATATTTTAGCCATAGATTCAAGCAATCAGTTTGAAAGTAGCTTGGATGTGGATGAAAATATTACCTGAACATCTGTGCAGAAAGAGGTGAATCTGAGTAGCCTTCATCACCAGGAAGAGAAGGAGATGACAAAGCTCTTCCACATTAAGATTCAGGTCAAGATGAATACGATAGATGCTTTGTTCAACTCTGGTTCATAGGCTAATCTCATAGCATCAGATATGGTCAACAATATTGGATTAGAGGTTCATGATCATCCTAGCCCCTATCCATTAGGTTGGGTAAACAAGGATGAAAATATAAAGGTGATGAAATAATGTAAGATTAAAATTGTTATAAGTGTTGATTTTATTTATGAAGTTGAAATGGACATATTACCCCTTGATGTATGTGGAGTAGTGTTTGGAAGCCCCTACATGTATGTGAGGGATGCAATATTCATGTGGAAATCCAACTAGTATTGACGTTTCAAGGATGGTGTAGTATTACAGATATAAAATAGTATGCAAAACATAAGTATTTTAGCTAGAAATGACAGAACAACAATGATATAACCAAAACAATACCAGAATAACACTAGAAAGATCACCTTGATGAATGATATCAATGTTTACTTGCCTCTTTGAGGGGGAAACCTCCAACAGAGCAGAGCTCTATTACAATAATATCCTAGACAAAACTTCTCTTGCCCTCTACTCTTATTTATACTAAATATGTTTATCTGATCCGAATTTATGCAGGAACGCAAAAAAATACACAAATAACCATAAATACAAAGATGCAACGGAAATAACACTTCATTTCATTAATATCAAAGAATTGAAATTTGTTTACAGAAAAAATGGAAATAAACTAGCTAGGGCGATGGTAGCTTATCTATGAGAAGAGATGTGGCAGCTATAGGCCTCTGAAATCTGTGTTACAATGAGGCTCAAAGGCCTATATATTATTCATAAACAATGGAAAACCCTAAACATCCAAAAACCTAACCCTAGGAGATGAAATGCCAAAATATGGGCCCCATCGGGGTAAATTGGTACATCAATTTCTCGGGGTCGTAACTTTGGCATACTATCTTCGTTTGACACACATGATACATCGCTAGAAATATCTATCCGAGGAGGACTACAACTTTTGACAATGAATATCAAGTCTGAAATAAGGATTCATATTCGTCGGAGGTTTGATGCCCAAAAAACGTCGTTTAGGGCCTCAAAACGGCTCCAGAAGTTGAAGACCTGAAAAACTGCCAAAAATAGTAAATTGTGCTACAATTAAGGAAACTGAAAAATTGAAAGAAACAATGGTGGGGGTCCAAGTGGAATAGGCATGTGGCCACCAATATCCACCTGGATCACTATCCAAAAGAACAATCAAGAGGAATATCCTTGTAGAAGCAAAAGCTTCTATTAGGTCTTCTTACATTTGACTTATTCTTCCTTATTGCTAGGACTTATTAATATTGGCCTTTATTACATGGAAATATATTATTATACCTATGTGAGGGGTTAGGGAGGTTAGGTCCCTAACATGTCCTCCCCCTTAAAAACAACCTTGTCCTGAAGGCTTGAGATGAGGAAATTGTTGCAAAATGGTAGCTGGTTCCCAAGTGACATCTGCTGGAGTTGTATCTTTCCACTGGACTAACACTTCCTTGATGGTGTGATGACGTAGACGACGCTCATGCTAGTCCAAAAATTCTTGTGGATGCAACCAAATGGATCCTTCTTCATCCAACTTGGGAAGGCTGGTTTGAGTTTTGCAGTTAGTTCCAATCACCTTCTTTAAGCAAGAGACATGAAAAAAAGGATGGAGCTTACAATGACTGGGAAAAGATAACTGATAGGCTACCTGTCCCACACGCTTGAAAACAGTATAAGGACCACAAAATTTTGGCGCCAGTTTTTGACAATGGTCATCCTTGAGGGAAGTTTTCTTATAAGGTTTCAGTCAAAGAAACACATGGTCTCCTTCTACAAATTGACGTTCAGAGCGACCTTGATCTGCTTGTTGCTTCATGCGATTTTGGGCCATGACCAAATTCTCTTCGAGGGTACAAAGAATAGCCTCTCGAACTGCAAGTGTTTGGTCAAATTCCTGGACCTTCAAGACACTTGGTAGGTATTAAAGAACTGAAGGTGGATTTTTTCCATATACTGCTTTAAAAGGAGTCACGCGGGTAGATGTATGGTAAGAAGTATTGCACCACCATTCATCTAGTGATAACCATTGAGCCCATTGATTTTTCCTTTCTGATGCAAAACACCTCAAATATGTTTCCAAACACTTATTGAAAACTTCATTTTGACCATCAGTCTGGGGATGATAAGTTGTGCTGAGATGCAATTGGGTGCCCTGTAGCCTGAACAATTCTTGCCAAAAATTGTTGGTGAAAGCGGGGTCTCGATCAGAAACAATAGAATGAGGCATGCCATGAAGCTTGAAGACCCGATCCATGAAAAGTTGAGCCACAATGGAGGCTTTAAATGGGTGTTGAAGAGCACATAAATKAGCATACTTGGAAAGACGATCAACTACCACCATGATGACTGATTTATTGCTTGATTTAGGTAATCCCACAATAGAATCCATAGAGATATCCMTCCAAATAGCAGGTGGAATMATAAGTGGTTGTAATGTGCTAGGAGCTTTGACTGTTTGGCCATTTTGGGGTTGACAAACATCATGTTCTGCCACAAAATTGCGAACATCTTGTTTCATACCATCTTAGAAAAAAGAACGTTTGAYCCAATCATACGTTTTGGTAAACCTTGAGTGCCCAACCGTGGGTGTAGCATGAAGCTCATAAAGTACCACAGATTTAAGTTGTGATTGTTTAGTTAAATACAAACGACCTTTGTAGTGAAGCTCATAATTATGCCAAGAGTACCTTGGGGAAACTGGAGAATTAGACAACAATAGTTGGATTAGATGCAAAATTTTGGGATTGTGTAGCCATTCCTAGTGAACAACTTGGAGCCAATCTGGGACAATGAAGGAGAGGGAAAAAATGGACCCTTCATCTTCATATTTTCTTGAAAGTACTTCAACAACCACATTGTATTTTCCTTTCTTTTAAATGATCTCATAATCATATCCAAAGAGCTTAGTCACCCATTTTTGTTTCTCCGGGGAGGAAGGGCATTGTTCCAGAAAATACTTGAGGCTTTGATGATCTGTCTTAATTTGTAAGCGTTTCCCCAAGACATAAGGGCGCCAAATATCCACTACATGTAGAATAACCAACATTTCCTTTTCATAGATCGATTTTCCCAAATGACGCTCAGACAATTGTTTGCTGGTAAAGGCGAAAGGACGACCATGTTGCATAAGGACTGCTCCAATTCCTCTCCCGGAAGCATCACATTCCAGGACAAAGGTCTTTGTGAAATCATGGAGGGTTAGGAATGGAGTGGTGCACATGGCCGCATTCAAGGTTTGAAATGCCTGATCAGCTGTAGGATTCGAAGTGAAAGAATTATTTTTAAGGAGAGTAGTGAGAGGTGCCAAAATATTTCCATAATTATTAACAAAATTGTGATAATAGTTTGTTAAACCAATAAATACATGCAATATTTTAAGAGTATTTGGGCGAGGCCAATCCTGCATAGCTTTAATATTTTTAGGATACACCCTGAAACCTTCCTTGCCAACAATATGACCCAAGTACTCGACTTTCCAGGATCCAAAAGTACATTTAGATTTTTTGAGGAAAAATTGGTGTTGAGAGAGTAAATGTAGAACTCGATCCACATCAGCAAGATGGGTTGTACAGGTTTTAGTATAGGTGAGGATATCATCAAAGAAAAATAAGACAAAATGATGGAGAAAAGGATGGAAGAAATGATTCACGAGGCTTTGGAAAGTGGAGGGAGCATTACACAAGTCAAAGGGCATGACCAAAAACCCATAGTGTCCCTCATGAGTTCGAAATGCAGTCTTAGGAATGTTTTCCTCGTTCATACATATCTCATGGTAGCCAGAACGAAGATCAAGTTTAGTAAAGAACTGGGCACGACTCAATTCATCCAAGAGGTCATGAATGATATGAATGGGAAATTTGTCTTTGATGGTGAGTTTTTTGAGGGCGCGGAAGTCAGGACACATGTGCCAAGAACCTTATTGATTAAGGACCATGACCACAAGAGAAGAGTAGGGGCTCGTACTAGGACGGATAACACCAACGATGAGCAATTCTTGAAATTTTTTCTCAATTTCATTTTTCTGGGAAAAGGGATGACGATAAGGACGAATATTGGGAGGAAGTCTGCTGGGGACAAGGGAAATGGAATGATCATGAACACCATGGGAAGGAGGAAGTCCCTGGAGAGTGGGAAAAACAACTTGATGTTTGGAGAGGATGGATTGGAGGTCCTGCGACACATAGGGTGTCTCAATGGCTTGAATGGCATGGAGTTGTGCAATAATGATAGAATGACCTTTTTTAAGGAGCTTTTCCATGCGATGGGAAATGATGATCTCCATGGAATCGACGATGATGCCTTGGAACTTATATTTTTGGCCCTCATGGTGGAATTGCATGGTTAATTCCTTAAAATCCATAAGAATGGAACCCAGAGTCCTTAGCCATTCTGTACCCAACACAATATCACAACCGCCCATGTCGATAGCAAACATATGATATTTCATGTGGTACTGATCAATTTGGAGACACACATTTTCACAACTCCCCCCACATGTCATGGACCCGTCATTGGCAATCGTGATTTGGAAATTATTGGCGACACATATATAGCAATTAGTTTATTGGGAAATGCGGCGATGAACAAAATTATGGGTGCTTCCACTGTCAACAAGGATGATGATCTTTTGATGCTTAATGTAACCAATTAGCTTGAGGGTTTTGGGAGCAGAGAATCTAGTGAGAGCATTCAAGGAAATGACCAGTTTGACTTCGGGATGATCGGAGGGTGGGGTCATGCCAGTGGGTTCAGGTGACTCAGCCATAGGGGGGGCCTCAACATCGCCTTCTGAAACATCCTTAGAGATGTCCATAAAAATATTTTGTCCCTTACACTTGTGCCCAGGAAAATATTTTTCATCAAAATTATAACAAAGGCCTTTGAGTTGGGGTTAATCCATTTCTTTCCAAGTCAATTTCTGGATCTTTAGTGGAGTAGAAGGAGGAATGGGAGTAACTAGTTTAGTGTGAGGAATAAATGATGGTTTTTGGGTTTGAGAAGAGACAAACTGTTGTGCTTCCTGAGCTCTTTTAGTATCTTCCACCCAACTCTGAGGCCAAGCCATGAGGACATGGGCACGAATATCATCCTTAAGGCCACTGATAAAAAATTCTCAGAAAAAAAGCATCAGATATGCCCTCTGTACAGAAATCCAATTGCTTAAAAGTAGCTATAAAGTCTTTCACTGTGCCATATTGTTTCAAATTTGTCAAACGGCCTAAATGGTTGGTGTCAGTGTCAATGAATTCATAAACCTCTACCACAAATTGTGTCCAAACCATATACCCTTGGCGGTCATTTTTTCTCCATTGCCACCATTGCCAACGTTCTTGATCTATATGGAGAACACCATATCAGAGTTTGGCCAACTCATTTGTAATGCCATACAAAGAGAAATAATGTTCCATTTAAGTTACCCAACCAGTGGGATCTGAGCCATCAAATTTGGTCACATCCACACGCTGAAGGCGTAGGTCATGCTGAAAGTGATGGGAATGAAAAGTATGGGAATTAGAGGAAGTTTCACTTTCAGAGTGAAAAGGTGGGTTAGAGGAGGGAATATCTACATGGATATTCAACTTGGCACAAATCATTGTAGTGAAGGATGAAAGCTGGGTAGCGAAGGATTCAAGTTGGGTAGGGAGGTCCTATTTGATGGTTTCCATTTTGGCATTGATGGAGGAATGCATGTTTTTATTGAGGGTGGAAAAATCGACACTGAACTTCCTCACTTATTGTTGGGTCTATATGAAATTAGAGTGCAAGGAATTGAAGTGAGCTTCCAAGTCTTGGATACGAGTGTGGGCCATGATGAAGAGGGAAAAAAAATGGGACGGGTGGAACCACACAAAAAATGGGTTATGGGTGAAGTGTATCATGATGATCAGGGAAATGAGGGGAATCCAATGGGGTAAGGCCCAAATAAGGGTGTTGGAAGGGGGTCAGGTCCACAAGAATTTTTTTGTTGTTGAAAAATTATAGGTATGACTACGATAAGGGAGAAGAGAGGAATCCAAAGGGATATGGCTTAAATAATGGTGCCAACAAGATCCTGAATCCAGTTTTTTTAGTCCTGTGGAGTTGTACTCCGATCTAAAGAATACTGCAGTGTTTGAATGCCCAAATTCTTAATAGGAACAAATGTGTAGTAATTTCGCAACCTGAATGCAGGAGGCACAGTTGCATGGAAATAGATCTTGTCTTTTCTATTTTTTTTCCATACCAAGGGTTCGGGTATGCAGGTGTCTACAAACAAGGGTTTTTCCTGTGCTATAGCTCTTTGATATACATGCGAGGTCCAACAGTAGTACTCGAACCAATATTTCATGGTACCAACTAAGGGGGCTAGACCGTGCCCTTAGCCATACTACCTGACTACCCAGGTACTAGAGAGTATCTTCCTGAGTGTTGTTCTCGATGGAACTATAGCAGTCAGGCGACCGATTGGTTTATCTATGGAGGGATTTAGGAGATCTAGGTCGATCTGTATATAGGTGCTATCTGATGTGCTACCACTCGAAGGGGTACCAATAGGGGTTACAAGGGTGGCCAACAAATGTGTGTTTGAGTACCACTTGTATTTCCTGTGTGTATGACTCACTGACCATGGGATTATGCGCGTAACGACAAATCTCTTTATATTTAAGATGCTGAAATACATCTCTACCCTGAAAAAATTAACCCACATTGTTTTGCCAAGGAAAGTGCTCTGATACCACTTGTAGTATTCCATATATAAAATAGTATGTAGAACATAAATATTTTAGCTAGAAATNCTCTTTATATTTAAGATGCTGAAATACATCTCTACCCTGAAAAAATTAACCCACATTGTTTTGCCAAGGAAAGTGCTCTGATACCACTTGTAGTATTCCATATATAAAATAGTATGTAGAACATAAATATTTTAGCTAGAAATGGAAGAACAACAATGATATAACCAGAACAATACCAGAATAATACCAGAATAACACCAGAAAGAGAACCTTGATTAATGATAGCAATGTTCACTTGCCTCTTCGAGGGGGCAACCTCCAGTAGAGAAGAGCTCTTTTACAATAATATCACAGACAAAACTTCTCATACCCTCTACTCCTATTTATAATAAATATGTCTATCCAAAAGAACAATCTAGAGGAAGATCCTTCTAGAAGTGGAAGCTTCTATTAGGTATTCTTACATTTGTCTTATTCTTCCTTATTGCTAGGCCTTATTAATATTGGCCTTTATTACATGGAAATATATTTTTCTACCTATGTGAGGGGTTATGGAGGTTAGGTCCCTAACACATGGAAAGTCCTACGTCATCAATGTGCATAAAGGTAAGTCAAATATCTCAGTGTAAGTGCCAACCAAGCCAATAAGTTGATTATTTCTAGTAAGAAATATGCTAGTTTTCTTTTCTTAAGAGAAAATCAAACCAATGATAAGTCAATGAGAGTGAAGGAATTCATGGAGGGGTGTACTAAAAAGTAGAAACATCAGTTGGAGGAGTTTCTACAGGAATACAAAGGAGTGTTCAAGGAGCCTAAAGGGATACCACCCAAGAGGGATGTGGAGCACAAAATACAATTATTTCCAAACTCTCCATTGCCGGATATTGGGATGTATAGACAGTCTTCTCTAGAAGTGAATGAAATGTAGAAGCATTTGCAACAGTTTTTGGATCAGGATGTGATTCAACCAAGTACCTCACCTTGTGGGTCACCCATCATAATTTTACCCAAGAAAGATGGGACTTGGAGAATGTGTATCGATTACAGGGCATTGAACAAGATTACACTAAAGAATCAATACCCTTTGCCAAGGATCGATGATCCGTTGGACTAGCTACAACATGCTAAGTACTTCACTAAGATGGATTTGGAATCAGGATATCACCTGGTATGAGTCAAAGAAGAATATACATGGAATATTTCCTTCAAGACAAGGTGAGGTTTGTATGAGTGGTTGGTTATGCCATTTGGTACGAGTCAAAGAAGAATATACTTGGAATATTTCCTTCAAGACACGACAAGTTTTGTATGAGTGGTTGACCACCATGGTATGAGAGGATGCCACATCAACTCCCATTATTGATGTATATGGGGATATCCACATGAGTAATTTCAAGAATATTATAGAAGGTTCAAAACCCTACCACAATTGAGGGTGGAGGAAGTAAAAAACCTACCCCTAGATGGCTATCGGGCTATGTTAAATATCATGCCACTAGGAGGAGAAAGGGTTCCATTATTTGGCATTGTATCTTGTTCCATAGCTGAGAAAAAAATCTGAGAGTGGTATTATGTGAGCATAACAGAGGAGGATAGATTTTGTAGCAGCCATACAGGCCACATGTCAAATGAAACGAAAAAAAGAGTGCCTCTTTCTTTGTACTTGCATTACTCCACAGAGAGTGCCTCTTGGTACAACTAAACAAACATTACAAGTGGAAGAGGCTTTTACAACAATTTCATCTACTCATCAAGTATAAGAAGGGAAATACAAACAAGTTTGTAGACATGCTTTTATGGCCACCCACATCTAAGATTACAAATTTGGGAACTATGATGCACATGGAGCCTTTTACCCATGATGCATACAAAGATGCAAACACAAAAGATGAGGACTTCAAGGAGGTGTTTCATTAGCTATAGGGCCAAATTCATATAGAATAAGGTGACGAGAAGGATGACTATCATTTCCACAATGGTTTACTCTACAAGCTCGACAAGCTCTGTGTCCCTAAAGGTGAATGATTGCAGCTTATTAGAGAGGCTCACACCTCCAAGGTTGTAGGACATTTTGGTGTTGGGAAGAAATTTTCCAAATTACATAGGTATGTGTACGAACCCATAATGCAAGAATATGTAGCACAATATATTAGATGATGTATACTTTGTTGTACCAACAATCCCAATAATAGGAAACAAGGTCTATACCATCCCTTACTTATACCCACTCTACCTTGGGAAAGTATTTCTATGGATTTTGTGGGAGGTTTACCAACAACCAATAAGAGGCATGACTATCTATTTGTGGTAGTTGATAGGTTCAACAAAATGTTCATTCTCATGCCTTGTGAAAAGACCATCAGTGGACAAGAAACACCAAACATGTTCTTTGAACAAGTGTGGGTGCATTTTGGGATACCAAGGAGCATTATCTCAAACAAGGATACCATATTTATCAGTGCATTTTGGACTACATTATGGGAGAGGATGGACTCTAAGTTGAAGAGGTATACAAAATTCCATGCATAGAAAAATGGGTAGATGGAAGTAGTCAACATGACTTTGGTGCAACTTTTGAGGGGTTAGAATCAAAAGCATCTGAAGACCCGTGATGAAAATATGATCTATATACAACACTCTTATAACAGAGCAATCCACACTTCTACTGGTAAGTCACCTTTTGAAACTTTATTTGGGTATTTTCCACCTTCACCCTTAGATGTTGTATATGTACAACAAGGAGGAGTGAGGGAATACCTCACATGAGATGCATTAAAAGCACAAAAAATTGTTGATAAGATTAGGCAGATCCATTTTCAAGTATACGAGACAATAAATAAGTCACACGAAAAGTACACGGCTAGACATGACCAACATAGAATAGAGATAACATTTAGAGTGGGAGACAGAGCATGGTTACAACTAAATAAGGAAATGCTATAGGGTCTTGGTAAGAAGATCAAGGATATGTGATATGGTCCTTTTGAGGTATTGGAAAAGGTGGGAGACAATGCCTTCAGACCTAGTCTACCCCCATACATGCATATTTGCTCAGTAGTGAATGTGGAGAATCTCAAACTCTATGAGCCTTCCATGTTGGATAAGGAGGAGGAGCAGATCCTACCTTCCATAGAGGAATTAGCACTAGATGATCAGGAAGAGTTGGCAGAGAACATATTTTGTAGAAGTAGTCCAAAACTACAAGATAGGGACAACATGACCTTTGGCAGACTGGGTTTAAAGGACAACTTTCAGGCAAAGCAAAGTGGTACTCCAGAGAGAAGATAGAGGAAAAATTTCCTCACCTCATTCAACAAATATTTTGGGGACCAAAAGCCTCCATAAATGGGGAGTTATGATCCATATTGGATCATTATATTATTTTTCATCTATCTCTATGCTTTTAGAGTGGAAAAAAATGGAGGAATCAACTTGTAGGGTCATTTTCGTGGGAGGTCCCAATTTGGAAAATTGGGGTCCAAAACCTTCCATAGTCATTTTGAGGCATTAAATGATGTTTTTTGGGGGTTCTAGTGTTTGGAACATGTACACACCCCCTTGATGGCGTTCTACAATCCGATACTTTTCCAATGGTGTAGATCATGCATAAATCAAAGCTCGTATGCAAAGGTTATGCCTCTCGCAAGTTGACCTATCGTGTTGACCACCATGGTACGAGAGGATGCCATGTCAACCCCCATTAATCATGCGTATGGGGCTGGCCATGGGAGGAATTTCAAGAAGATTCTAGAAGGTTCAAAACCCTACCACAATTGAGGGTGGAGGAAGTAAAAAACCTACCCCTAGATGACTACCGGGCTATGTTAAATAGCAGGCCATTAGGAGGAGAAGAGGTTCCATTCTTTGGCATTGTATCTTGTTCCATAGCTGAGAAAAAAATCTAAGAGTGGTATTCGGTTAGCATAACATACAAGGATAGATTCTTTAACATCCATACGGGCCACATGTCAAAGGAAGCTCCACAGAGAGTGCCTCTTTCTTCATACTCACATAATTTCTATACCAAAGAAAATAGAGCAGAATAACCTCACTTCTAGCTAGGTTTTCTCCCGTATTGGGTTTCCAAGGTCATATGTTGTGTTTATTTTTGGATGGTGTGTGTATTTTTTTATATTCTTTATTTTTCACATTTGAACTATTTCATACATATTTTTAAAGAAGAAAACCAGTAATCAAGAGTTTGAGATCTAAAGGAAAAATAACCTTAATAGTAAAGATTTCAGCTATTTATTAGATCTATTGTGACAAATTGTTCTAGTGGAATATCCACGACAATTTACAAATCATGGACCTTGGAATCTTCATATATTATATCTTTCATAGAATCACTTATGTAAGCATAGTTTGAGGACTAGACATAAACCCTAAATTGTACAACCCGTAACTCCAAAAATAGAACAAATCAGATTCTTAATTTTTTACTTAATGTACTTTGAGCTTTCCTTTATCAACCCTAAAATTTCCATGCAATGTCAGTTATACCAAAAGAATTTAGATAAAAAATCGTAAGATGCCTCTTTCGAAGGGGACAAATAAATGATCATCACTCGAATACCAAATGTTATGTATCAAGTAGCCAAATATGCATAAAAATGAAGCAAGTTAAGCCACACCTCAAGAATGATAAAAAGTGAATGAATAACAATTCCACTTCGAGGGTAACCTCTTTTACACCTTTTGTTCATAAACAACTCTTGATGCCTTCTAAAACTATATCTCCTTGTTATATATAGGAGGAGAAGGGTACAATTATAAATAATGGGCCTAATGACCAATAACGACTACAATAATATAACAATAAAATGTAATGTAACAATAAAATGTAATATAACAATAATATAACCACTTGTTTTTTGTTTTATGCATATTGCTAGTGTTTTTCACTACACCAAGAGAAATAAGGTGCATTTTACAACACTAATAATGTAATGTAACACTAATAAATCAAAATGAAAGAAAAGTTAAGAATCATAACATAGAAATGAATTTTTTTAAAAAGCCCACCATAATAATAATAATAATAATATTAAAAGATGTAAAATACACTAATTATAATAATATAAAAGAGTAAAGTAAACTAATATATATACAACTTAACTCTATTCTTTGTAAGTATTGAAAGATTTACCTCAATTTCTTTTTAATCTCTATCAATGTTTCATAAATCTAGAGTTAAAATGGATATACTAATCATTTTCAATTTCATTATTTATTTTTGCTTGTTCAATAATTGATATTAACATATTTGCATCATAGATTTGGATGGCGAAGATGAAACCTTAAGACTAGATTAAAAGTCACTTGAGTCACCGTCTCTCCTTTTGGCTATGTAATTTATGTTCTAAATTAATAGAATCCCTTTTTGTTTTTGTTTTTTTTGTTGGGGAAAATTCCCTAGTAAGATCAACAAGACACGTCCATCTTCCTTAACTGAGCATCAATGTAGGTATCATTGGTATCAAGCTAGAGTAAGTCACAAATTGTCCTCACTCTAGCCCTAGGACAAAAACTCACTTTGATAACAATATTTATGTAGACAATATTGAGTAGACTTTCACTTTTTCCAAATTGTTTAAATCCAAAACATATTTAATAGTTGGAAGTCTAACAACTTAAATTAAACCAAGTTGTAGTCAACTAACTAGACAATAAAATTCGTTTACAAAATAATAATAAAAATAATAGTAATAGTCCTATTATATTTATATGCTAAAAAAACAAAATAACAAAAATGATTGCATTGTATTATATTTATATGCTAAAAAACAAAATAACAAAAATGATTGCATTGTAAAGTAGGAAGACTTTGACACTTCAACTAACCACACAATAATAATTTGCATTTTATGTTTTTGTGTACCTCACAATTTATTTTTTTTGAATTTTTTTATAAGTAAAATAATTATATGATTAATATGAATAATTTACAAGATATTTGGTCATAATAATATTTTTTATTTTATGTTTTTTATAACTCACAATTTTTTTTTATAAATAAAATAATTACATGATTAATATGAATAATTTACAAAATATTTGGTTTGTATAGAATTTGATATTTGATATTTTGACTTTTAAAACTCTATGCATTTTTAACCTTTCACTGGTATCTAGCTAATTAACTATAAAATTTACGTACTAGATCTCATATGCCAACTTAGATGCTTTACAATGTTTGTAGAAGAGCATCCAACTTCCAAATCCCCTCCTCAAGGCCCTGCAAGCTATTATTGCACGACCCATTTTTACCTTTTTATTCTTTATACCAATCCAATTAATATAAAGGAGATTCTAACACAATGAATTACATTGCATTACGTTAAAGGGATGAGTTCATTTTCATGAAATTCATTGCATTATGTGTTTAGGTTAAAGGGATTAGTTAATTTTGATTAATGTTTTTTTTTTTAAATAAAATAATAAAATAAGAATAAAAAATAATAAAACAAGAATAAAAAAATAAATAATAATAAAACAAGATAAAAAAATAAAAAAATAAATTTGTATATGTATTTATATCATTATTCTTAAAAGTTTTAAATCAAAATTATTTATTTAATCTTTTTTAAAACTTCTTTTATACGATTCAATATACTATTTTTTTTTAATATTTTTTTAAAATATTCATTAACTTATATTTTCATACTAAAAAAGCTATACAAAATAACAAAAATAATTGCATTATAAAATAGAAAAACTTCGACACTTCAACTAACCACACAATAAAAATTTACATTTCATGTTTTTGTGTACCCCACAAATTGTTTTTATAATTACATGACTAATATGAATAATTTACAAGATATTTGATTTATATAGAGTTTGATATTTGATATTTTGACTTTTAAAACTCTATGCATTTTTTAACATTTCACTAGTATCTAGCTAATTAACTATAAAATTTACGTACTAGATCTCATATGCCAAATTTTTACCTTTTTGTTCTTTATACCAATTCAATTAATATACAGATTGAAAGTAGAAGAGATTCTAACACAATGAATTACATTGCATTATGTGTTTAGGTTAAAGGGATTAGTTCATTTTCATGATCCAAGTTATTTGATTAATGCTTTCTCTTTCCCTTCTAAAAATAATAAAAAATAATAAAACAAGAAAGAAAAAAATAATAATAATAACAATATAAAAAATAAGAAAAAAAAATAATAAAACAAGAAAATTAATTTGTATATGTATTTATATTATGATTCTTAAAAGTTTTAAATAAAAATTATTTATTTAATCTTTTTTTAAAACTTCTTTTATACTATTCAATATACTATTTTTTTTTTTAAATATTCATTAACTTATGCTCTCATATTAAACAAAGACATACAATGAAAGACCATATATTCATGGTATAAGTTAATGTATATATCTCACTGCAATTCTTATCATCCAATATAAACTCAAATCTATACAAATATAGGATAATAAACTTAAACATATTTGAAGTTTTGATACTTGATAAAAGAGCTTAATACATTTGTTAATAACTCCATTGGACACCTGGTTCGTTTGTGAATAATGCAAGGCGGGAGGGCGGGAACCACAAATTTTTGAAAACGTGGAACACCTTGGTGGACACTAATGGCGTTGGTGTTTGTACTGGTGGGCTCAGAGATAGACCTTGTTACCAGGACTAGTATGCTACCGAGGAACTATTTAGCTTGATACATTTGATGTATCATGGTGTTTAAGAGACTATGGGCGCCTTCCATGCGGGTGAAGTTTAGGGAAACCCGCTACTACTAGTTTAATAATGCTCCTTAAGTGTTTGGAGGTTTCCTTAGGCGTTTTAGCTCTTGCTTTCTTCATTTACTTGTTTGGTGGGGTCATAGGTGCTCCAAATCTGGAGGCTTCGTTATTTCTAAACCATTGTCTATCCGTTTAACTTCTGGATTTGACAGGGTAGCCATTAACTTCTCCTATTTTGACTGTAACTACCATTTTTTTCGGTGATCATTTTTTTTTTCTGGACCTATGGCTTACCTTGGCATTCCCCCCGAGGAGATCTCTGTGGGATCTAGGTGGTGTTTCCTCCTTGGTATTAGAGAGCTCCCATGATGGATGCAGCCGTCAGCGCACTTATCAGTGCGGTTGACGAGGAGACTTGGGAGAAGGCGGGTCTTTTCGATCCACCCACTATGCATTTAAACCATGGACACCTAACCGATCGTGAGTTATTGACCTTGGAATCAACGCTTCCTCCGGTCTCTTCACCACCTTGTCGAAAGGGTTTACCACCTTTTGCTAATTTTGCTTCTGGGTGCTTTGCACAAGATCCTTCTGTTTGTAACTTGGATAGAGGTTTTCGCCAGCGCCCCAATGATGGTTTAACACAACCTTGTGGTATCTATCAGTTAGCCACTCCTAAGACTGTTCCTCAGAGATTTACTTCTAACAAATCGTGGACCCCTAACTGGACTCGAAGGAAAATGATTTTGGGGGATGATCTTGGATTGGAGGAAGCGACTACCTTAGCACTGAATGCTCTAGTCGAGAGGTTTTCTTACCATCGACGGTGTACAACTCCCCTTTTTACCTAGGTAAAGACACACTAGCTACCTATATTGGGCTATGTTTCAGAGGTTTTTGATCTCCTGCGTGGTTGGTTTTGCTTCAAATTTCACTCGCCGGTGGATGCTGCTAAGATTTTACACAGGCTATGGTCGTTCGACGATGGGAGCATTATGCTCAAACGGTGGAGGATCTCCTTTGACCCTGAACAAGACTACTTTCAGTTTAGACACCTGTGGGTACTTCTACCTGGCATTCCACTCAATTTTTGGAGTGTAAAGATGCTGACGACTATAGGGAATACTATCGATCGTTTTATTAGTGTTGATGAACAAGCTCTAGGTGCACCTGACATAAAACTGAGAAGGATTTTAGTGGAGGTTGACATCCACTAGGGTTTATTGGAGACGTTGGATATATAGTGGAGAGACCAATTGTTTACTTAGAGGCTGGATTATCTGGGTCTTCCCTTTCGCTGCACACCTTTCCATAGGACTGGTCATTTGAGAAGCACTTGTTAGGGTACTGTGGAGGAGGAGGAGTCGAAAAATACATGCCTACGGAAGATACCAAGATGCAACTCACCTATTGTGGATTCCTTTGGCCGAGAAACATATCCTAATGAGACTCCAGACTCTCCACCACTCTCGGACTCCGACACCATCATAGGTTGTAACACACCCACTATCGTAATTTAAAAAAAATTGGGGTTAATCTCCCACAAATGAGAAATCTCCACAAACCGGCATTAGCGAAATGCCAATCCCTGGTTCAATATCGGG